>JAOEHX010008458.1:1749-16463 GCA_025448015.1 Bolborhynchus lineola
GCGCTGGCACAGGGTGCCCAGAGAAGCTGTGGCTGCCCCATCCCTGCAGTGCTCAAGGCCACGTTGGACACAGGGCTCGGAGCAACTGCTCCAGTGGAACTGCTCCAGTGGAAGGTGTCCCTGCCCATGGCAGGGGTTGGAACTGGATGAGCTGTAAGGTCCCTTCCAACACAAACCAGCCTGGGATTCTATGACTGTCTCCAGACCCCTTTGCTGCCAGCACTGCTTTTAGAACACGTGTGCAGCTTTCTGGGCATCTATTTTCTCTGTATTCCCTCTCTTCCTTCGCTATCAAAGCAGAGGATGACACAGAGGGGCTCCGCTGTCCTCACCTAGAGGCGCTGTGCAGGCTCAGAAGTGGCAGGTGCAGCGAGGTAAGATGCCAGCAAGAGAAATTGAACATAATAAACAGGCACAACAGTGCAATAAATAAAGGGGCTCAAATCAGAACAAAATCAGATGACATTTATGGAGAGCATCTTCTCTGCAGATTACTCATGTAAAAACCATTCCCGTATCATCGCACAGCTCAGTTTAGCTCCACGATTAGATAATGCTCAAGCAAACGACTCTCATAATTTTGCATTATGTGTTCCAGAGTGAATCCTGTTGGCTTCCAGAAATACTTGCACATGCAGCTGCGAGTGAGGGCACAAGTATGTGTGTTCTCACCCATGGCTGGGGGCTGGAGCAGACATGGGATGCAGTCTGGGCATGGTGCAGAGCCCCCTTTACAGCCCCATGCTGTCAGTCTAGGCTATCTTGTTCCTTGTGGAAGTTATTAGTGCTCAGCATGTGCTAATTACTGAAGCATCACATTTGGGTTTGATAATGGTGCCTCCCAGCCTGGCATTGCCCACCAGCTCTGCACCAGGCACATCACTGCAGCAGCTTCAGCATCATCCCTCCCATTACCATGAGGCGGGGTTCCAGCCTCAGCACCCCTTCCCAGGATAGTCCTGGGGCTGCAGGCCATGGGTTTTTAGAGTGAGGAATAATTCATTGCTGTGACTGTGGTTGTGCCCACAAGACACAAACTGGGCCCAGCACATCTCAGTTCTATTTGGACAGAAACAATCCCCTAAAGCACCAATCTTCTTTATTGCTGTCTTCGTCTCCACCCCTGAAGCCTTGTCGCTGGTCCTAGTCAAGGCTCAGAGCATGAACCTTTCAAGGAGGCCAGCTTTTCATTACATGTTTGTGCAGTTTAATGAGGCCAGAGCCTAATCAATGTCTTCAAGCACCACCATGATGCTGAAAATCATGATAATATGTGGGCAGTAACATCACCACATCACTGCAGTCCGATTCACAGCAAGGCATTCAGGACTATTCTTCTTGGGAATCTCTATGGAAAGTGTACTTTCTGAGTGATCAGGGCCATAACTTTGCTTTATTTTCCCCCCATGCTGTTTTTTGGCTCACACCTGATGTGGTTCTTTGTGTCATTTTGTAGTGACTTATAATAGCCTCAGCAGCATTAGCAGTGATTTACTTCTGAGAAAGCCAGGCTCGCTTTTGCCTGCTTGGAGCTGAAGTGGAGATTTTCTCATTGTTGAGGCTTAGTTTTCCCTGATTTTATTTAGTTAAGTGCCATACAAGGAAAACACAGATATGTGCTTCATATTAAGTAATTATTTCTTCCTCAGAACACTGTTACTACTCTGCATTTATGCACTCTTAGAGCAGCTACTGTGGAAGGACTTCAAAATGCTGGTGCTCATTCAGTACCTCTCAGCTGGGGTATGTGCTACCCACGCTGACTGAAAGATGCACTTCTGGCTGGACATCCCCTTCTGCTTCAACACAAATATTGGGAACCCCAGGAGATGCCCCAGACCTCACTGCTGGGGCTCCCCTTGCCCAGGGGAGCTCAGTGCTCTTGGGGGGAGCACAGCTAGGCCCCAACCTGCCCTTTGCCTCTGCAGCTTTAGAGCAGAAGAGGTGTTGTGCTGATGCGCTTATCGCCCTTTTTGCATTTCCAAAGCCTGAGATGCTCCAGTTGGACCAGGCACTAACCAGGGACCCACCACCCCATCTCCTCCAGGAAGCAAAGCATGGGCAGGGCACACCCACCACAAGGGGAACAAAAGAGACCCATTTGCAGAACACCACTGACTCAGAGTTGCACAACTAAAAGCTCCTTTCCTTCCTTCTGACCTGGCTGCAGGCCCTGGCTTAGCCGCAACCCCCTGACGTGCAGGCAAAGGCGCCTCTTCCTTTACCTCTGTCTTGGGCTGTCAATCTCCCCCTCATTAAAGCCAGAGCAATATGTCAAAGGTGGCAGATCCCTGCTACTAAATTCCATCCTTTATAGCACATGTTCCCCCAGCCAGAGCTTCATGTTCACTAGGGTTCATTTTCAAAGTCACTGAAGCCGCGCGCTCAAAGTGCATGTGCCAAGCTCCTGCAAGGAACAGGAGGAAGATGGGGGAGATACCACCCCCCCACTTTAAAAATTGATAAAAATAAGATTAACAGATGCCTCTGGCTGTGAGACTCCATCACTGGAGCATCATGCCCGCGCTCAGCACGTCGCCATGGCAACTCGCTGATGCGGCCTGAATAGACGTGATGGGAAATTCAGGGTTCTCCTGGAGTTTCAGGTGTCTCAGTCAGGTCCCTGCACCCACATAAGTGGCAGCATAGAAGCAGGCAGGGGAGCTGACAGCAGTCCCAGGGAGCAGCGATGGGATCGGCTGCCTTTGTGGGGACATTGCCCAGGTGAATCGGAACAGCAGCAGCCCTGCGAGGCTCATGGAGAGCAGCTGCACCAGGACCCCTCACCTTCCACACATCCAATGGGAGCTAGGCTCACCACTATTCTCTACTTGCACACAGTGCAGCACAGGTCCACAGGGTGGAAGCATTCCTTTCCATCCTCCACATTCCCTTCTTAACCAGCAATTGAAGCAGGAATACTGGATATCAAATGGGACAATTAATCCCCATGACAAAAAAGCCTCAACCAACAACAGAGCAAAGCCTTGGGAAAACACTCAGAACTGCCCTCCCAGTTATTTCATTTGTCCCAGCCTTGTCCAGCATCATTTTCCTGTTTAACATTCACCTTTTATATAAAGTACCCCTAGCCCCTTTGGAGGTTTTAACCTCTTTCTCCTGATAAGTGACATTCAGTAAAGCATGCGCTAATGAGCAGAGATCCTTCATTTCACCCATGAAAAGATCAGTTATTGACAATAATCAAAGAGCAAATCTGTAGCTGTGCAACTTGAGTTAATTCTGTTACACCGAGGAACATTGATTTCTTGTCGCAAGACATTTGTTAACCAGAAGGCGTTTTCCAGCAGAAAAGGGAAGGATGGAAAAACCCTGCTGAAGTTTCAAGTTCTTGTAAATCAAATTTCATTTTATACCCAAGTTTGCATGCTCCAGCAGAGAGAAGGCCAAAGAGGAAAGCTGTTGATATTGGGACATCCCTGGTAGTGTTCAAGGCCAGGTTGGATGGGCTTGGAGCAAGCTGCCCTAGTGGAAGGTGTCCCTGCCCATGGCAGGGGGTTGGAACTGGATGAGCTCTAAGGTTCCTTCAACATAAATCATTCTATACTTTTCCCCCCTCTAATGATGCATTTTTTGGTATCAAAGCTATCATTCTCACACCAGGTGCTGCTATTCTGCCGTCTCCTTGCAGAACTCATCACTAGTACTTGCCTGGCCATCCAGACCCCATCCTGCAGCTACCTTAACGGCATGGGCCATCTCAGCAGCACTGACATCCCATTGGGAAGGATTCCTCTATTGGAAAGGGGAGAGTGCACCCAGAGTCCACAGCTCAGTGACCAAGAGCTTTCTCCCACCCAGCCCCATGGTCCCGTATGTGCTGCAGAGAAGTTAGCTTTGCCTTCCCGTTACATTTGTTTGAATGTGAAATCCTCAGCTTAAATTGCAGCAGGTTTTGTGATATTTAATATCCAAAGCTAGGAAAGGTCACACCTGTCTGAAAATAAACCGAGGTTTAATCTGGAGATTGTGTGTGGCAGGGTTTTTATGAAAATTTGGTTTAGAAATAGATCTTAAATCCATAAGGTCACCAAGAAGAACGCTTTGCTTTCTCAGAGACTTATCATTCCCTATCTCAGAGGAGCAGGGGATATTTCAGAGAAGGGAAAACCAAATCGTGCACCTGCCCTTCTGATCATCTTTGCACCTGCACCCAGAACTGCTTTCCTGCTCTACCCATCATCAGGCTTCTCTTCTTCTGTGGGAGCGTTCGTATTTAAGGTGCACCAAACAAGCCAGCTTTGCTGAAATCCTCTGAGATTTTCACACTCTTTTCCAGGACCTTTATGTTAAGTTCATGACAACCGCTGTTCCGGTGACCCTGCCATAGAGCCTTGCTGAAGCTGCTCTAGCTGAGCTGAGAACTTCATCTTCCTTAATAAGGATGTCATTTTCTATCCCACTCTGTGGGGAATGCAGCGCTGAGCTGGTCAAGAAAGGGACCTTCACCCCCCAGGACATTTCAGAAGCGTTTCAAAGTCTCCTCGTTCCTTCCTTTGCTGAACAAGAACAGAAGTCAAAGGGTTGGAAGGTGAGAAAGCGGTGGGTCAACCCCTCCTGGGCTGGGGATGGCAGAAACGGCTTTAACCTGCCAGAGAGAAGACATTGATGACCTCTTAGGCAGAAGAGGCACTGGCACAGGGTGCCCAGAGAAGCTGTGGCTGCTGCATCCCTGGCAGTGTTCAAGGCCAGGTTGGACACAGGGGCTTGAAGCATCCTGCTCCAGTGGAAGGTGTCTCTGCCTGTGGCAGGGGTTGGAACTGGATGAGCTTTAAGGTCCCTTCAACCCAAACCAGGCTGGGATTCTAGGATCTGGGTCCAGCAGTCTCATTCTGGAGATGGCTATAGCATGAAATGCAGTTTGACAGCTCTGCATCAGGGGCCAGGCTCCTCTCTTCTCACATGAGCTGAATTCTCCTGCAAACTCTTCCTGCCCTGCAGACTGATGGATTGTTCTGTGTATTTAATCATTCACGTACTCAGCATTAGAGCCAGGGAATCACACTTAACACAAGGCTAAATTATACAGCAGCATGATAACTTCCTACTCGTACATGCAGCACTGGAGTAATTGTGCAGTGGGAGATCATATGCCAACCCCTCTTCTGCTGCCATTGAGTCGCATCATGCTTAAACATCATCACTCTGTTATCATTGCATTTACTCCGAGCAGACTTATGTCTGCTCATCTCCTTCACCTGATTTAGGTCATACAGGCACACCAAGGTAAAACACAACCTAAGGGAAGGTGCCTCTCCACAGCCAGGGTGTCCCTAGGGTGCCCTGGGCTGGGAGAAGCTGCATCCTGTCCCCAGGATGGGCTGCCCCAATGTTTTTATGCTGTTTCCCATTGAAAAGCACACGGGAGAAAAGGAAACCACGCTCTGACCAAACTCATCAGTGCCGGTTTCCGGAGATGCAGCCTATTGTTCCTTCACAGAGCATCACCCTGCACCAGTGACCCTTTTAACTGTGAGAAGTAGATGTATGCATCTGATCAAATGAGTGAGTGTTTTACAAAGCCTTTTACTGGTACTTGTCATTCCGTTTGATCTTGTTAAGAATCAAAGAAAGCAATTACACCCTTAATCTTGTTCTCTAAAACTGTAGCTACAGATAAAACCACCACAGGTAACATATAGCATAGCACGTACACAGAACAGAAAGAGTACAAGTGATGCGTGGTCTTTGATGCTGAGACACCTAGAAAGGTGCTTCAGAACTGCCTAACGTTTCCCATCCCTCCCTGACAGCTTGAGGGCAAGCTGCAAATTCCCAGGCTTTTTTCTTGGCACTTGTGTACCAAGAACAGAAAATATCAGCAAGGCCTAAAGATGAGGTTTCCTTCTAATTCTAGATACATTTACTGATAGGACTGCAGATCTGTGAGACTTCAAAGGCCCAAAGGGGAAGAAAACAGAAGACAAAGCTAAGACAGGAATTTCAGCTTTATAAGGATGGGGAGCGGTGGAGCTTCAGGAGCTATGTGCATAGCATTCCTTTTGCTATAAAAAGTTCCTTTTTCCACTTTGGGCGAGTTCCAGCACAGTGGAATTCTAGCTCCAACTTAAACATTCTCATTTTAGCACCACAAGGCCTATTCCAGTCCCACAGCAGAACTTCTATGGCATATGTACCTTGTGTTGGCTTTTTGCGCATGCACAAAGTCACTCGTGATAGAGCCCCATGGGGGGAAACTGGGCGAGCAGCACAGATGCTATTTACTTTTCACTAAGAACCTGAATCCTTGCAAAAATATCTGCTCTAAACCAAGAATTGCTGAAAAATGGAAATTCATTGTTCCAGGTGATTCCGGAGTCCTGGGAATAGGAGCAGTCAGTACCACAGAGGAGACGTCACCTACAGCTGATGGGATGCTCAGCCCTGGGGATGCTTGCCTGCGGGGGTCTGCACTGGTACAGGCGCAGCTCCAGGCAGTGACACTGGGTTTGGATGCCATGGGGAGGCAGTAAGTCAACCCTAACCCTTTCATGTAGCCACGACTGCCACAGTCCAGAGGTGGCAGAGAGCAACAGCTTGTCTCTTTGCAGTGCAGAGGGGGCAGGAATTGTGCCTCCCATGGAAAACAAAACAAATGCACACAGTTTTAAGCTCATTCCTGTCATGAAGGCGATTCTGCATAATTCATTAGAGACAATAAACCCCAACACACTCAGCCCTCCAACTGCAGAAATAACCAAGTGGCTGCTTCCTGCCCAGGAGCTGTCAGCTGGAAAGACTGCCATGGGGAGCACACACGGCTCACATGGAGCTGCTCCAGGGAAAACCTTGGAAGCTGAGGAGCTTCAGCATATGCCCCACAGCAGCTCAGTGTCCCCAGGACTGCAGGGACGCAGGTGTGGCAGCATCACATCCAGCTCAGCTATTGCATTTCCACCCTGTCTCCAGAGCACCCTCTTTCTCCCTCTGCACCCCACAGATCCTCTCTGCTCCTGGTCCTGAAGGCTGCACAGCAAGAGGAGTCCCTGCCACATGGCTAAGCATAGCATTAAAAAGCATTAAACTCAGCATTTGGAGAGGAAATGTGACACCTGGATAATACACGGTGTAATGGAATCAGCCAAGTGGTAAATGTAGCTTTTAAATAGGTTTTGTGTTCCCCATTACCTCCTCTGACACTGATTAGTTCCGACAGGGAGAGGGCTGCTTGGATGCTTTTCCCCGTGAGGCTGCTCCTCGGCCTGGAGCTGGGGATGCCCATGGGACCAGCTGCTCACTGAGATGGCCAAAGAGCCAAGCAGCATCCTGCACCCATCCTGGGACCCCCCAGTGTACAAGGAGGGGCCCAGGGTGGGCTCTCAGAACACAGCAGGCGCTGAAAGGGGGCTGCATCAGAGGGACTATCTGGAACTGCATAATCATAGGCAGGTGCCAGTGCACGCAAACAGCAAACACTGTGCAGCAGCCCTGGAGGCTCAAGCCACAGATCACAAATATTTAGTCTCAAATCGGAGGCTGTTTAAGTAAAACACTCAAATATTATTTCTCAGTGTTTCCAAAACACACACAGGTGGGAAGGAGAAGAGCTGGGCAGCCGCAGGTATTACCTGCCTTTTCCCATGCTCCTCACAGGTGCTCTGCCCCATTCCCATCCCTGCAGGGACCCTCAGCTCATCCTCAGCCCCCAGTGCAGACAGCACCAAGGTGGCAGCTGCAGCATCAGGTCACTGATGGGCCATGCTGTTGGGTGTCTGAAGAGGATAAAGAGTGAGAACAGGGGCTGGTTTATAGCCCTGGGGTGTCTTTGCTGCTTGAGCCATAGAAGGCTCAGAGGGCTGAACTGTGGCTGATGAGAGTTAACCCCAGAGCTGGCCCTGGCTGTGGCATCACCCATCACAGTGAGTGCCTGGTGAACATCACCAAGGGGGTCTCACCCGTCACCGTGGCTCCTGGCCTGCAGCCCAGCAGTGCCCAATGGACTCACAGATCAGATGTACAGGGGCTGGTAGGCTCAGTGCCCGAGAACTGCCTCTGCTCCCAGTGACTCACTGTCACCAGCCGTGTGACATGGACCTGAGACAGAAACCTGCCTGCTGCTACCCCGGGCCCATCTGTTCTCCTTAAAGATATATTTGAAATCATACATTCTGGAAAGATGCTCTCTATAGCTCCTTTCTCCTTAACAATCTGAGCTTATGTGGGGGTTTTTGCCTCCTCTTTGCTTTCAGCTTTTCACACTGATCCAGTGCACACACTCCCCCTCTGGGAGGGATCAGTCAGTCCCAAAACCCACAGCCCTGCAGTTTGGGAAGAGAAAAAGGACGCAGACATCTTCTGCTGTTTATTCCTCTATCGGCGACACGTATGAGCACTGTCACAGGTTTATCTCGTGCTGTTACTCCATGCTTTTTTTAGCCAGACAAGGCTTGTGAAAAGGTTTTTATCTTCATTCACAGTTTCTAATAAGAACAGAGCAGAGATTTTGACGCTACTTTGCTTTTTACTATGAGCTTTGCAGTACTTAACAGATTCAGAGCTACGCAGCAACTGCCTTTATTCTCTTTGCTTGCAGTTAGCTCTCTTATGTTTTCCCAGGATAAAGCTTATTAAAAATGCACAGAGAATAGAGGCTTAGGTAGGGAAAAAAATGCTAAGAAATATCATGGTTAATTGGAATTTGGAAGGAGTTGTTCTATCACAGGTTTAAAATCCAACCGCACATTCCCAAACCCAAGCTGGTTAGATTTGCTTTGGCCCAAACCCTGTTTTTTAAAGGAAAGTGTTTAATCAAAGTGTTAAAGGAAACATCAAGTCTGAGTGTGTGAAAATTCTACAGGGATGATGTTGGAAGTGGAAAAGCCACTTTGACTGAACATGTCCCAACTTCCTGCCTAAATGAGCTCAGGGTAAATCTTTATGCTTCATGCCCCTTTTCCAGTACAGGGGCAGGTTCTTCACTCTCTATGCTGCAGCTGAGGGGATAAACCCCATCCTGGCACTCATTAGAAATGGTTTTGCTTTGAGGAACTGGCTCTTTCCAGAAGCCAACCTGGGGACACTCTTCTCCAGTCATTTCTGGCATAAGGCTGAGGGTTCCCAGCCAGCATCCCAGCCGCTGCCTCACCACATGGCCTTCCCTGGAACAGGAGAATACCCAAACAATGAGACTATCAAGATTCATTGTTATTGCCTTTCCTCAATAAACACTCTATCTTTTCAGTGAGATTAAGTAAAAGCCAATTATTTTAATTGCACTATAAGGTCTTTCATAAGCAGCCATAAAAACTCACAGACTCGCTGACTTTCAAAATGAGAACATGTATTCCAAGTAGGTAAAAGCATCTTCTTTGCCTAGAATGATGCTGAGAAGAGACTATTGCTTTTGGTGCTAGAGCATCTTCTGCTATTTATGCAAACACTGATGGATTACTGATACACTGGGATTTTCATTGTCTGTTTATGGCCTTATAAGCCTACAATATTTCCTGTTCAACCTAACAAGTATTGCTGTGTACCGGATTCTTCACCGGTTACTAAAACAAAGCTCAACAAGCCTTGTCCAAGGCCAGGTTGGATGGAGCTTGGAGCAACCTGCTCTAGTGGAAGGTGTTCCTGCCCATGGTAGGGGGCTGGAACTGGAGGAGCTTTAAGGTCTCTTCCAACTCAAACCTCTCTGTGATTCTATGGTTCATTCTGCAGTGTCATCCACAGTTCAGACAGCAACAGCTTCCATCAAGACTTCCATCAGCCTTCATCATCCAGATGTGAGCACCCCATGCTCACACAATCAGTACCACCACATTCACTTTGAAACATCTGGCTGGAGCAAAGCACATTTGCAAGTGTGTATGCTTGAGAGGCTTGAAGAGTGCAGAAGAACATCAAACAGTTCATCAGTTTTAGTTTTATTCTCTCTATAAAATACTTTAGAAAAGCTCTGCAGATGAATAAAAGAATAATTTAATGAATGAGCTGCACTTTTTAACCCTTGCTTACACAAAGAGCATAAAACAGCGCACAGTACATTCCAAATGTACCTCCAAGCATCCACAATTCCCTTGTGCTGATACAGCTTGTTCCTCAGCAGAGTCCAAGCTACGCGTTCCCTCTAATTTATCCCATTTATGCACAATGTTCCCTATTCCCACTGCTCTTAGCAATACCTTTTGAGAGTTAGGAAGCATAAACTATTGTGCTCTTGCCATAGTAAGTTTTTACACAGGAATATTTGGGTCTTCTGAAATGCCAGTTACAGAGAGATGCTAAAACACAGCCAAAATATGCCAACGCAGCAAGTCCTAAGCGTTGCTTATGGAAGTCATAAACTCAGCACTGATGCAAGGAATCCTGGTTTTAGCTAAATTGCTCTGTTCCTTCTAGCTGCTTCTAGAAAGCCTAACCCAGCTTCTAAAGCGATTATTCCAGCAGCTTTGAGCACTGCACAAAACAAATCAGAAGGACTTCCTTAAGCAGCATTTGCAGCCAGGAAACAACAGCATCCAGAGGAACAAAACCCAAATCCTTCATTACTGGCTCTAGCCATTGCCTTAAGGGTCCTATGCCATCAATAAAATATCACTGCAGATGTATCTAAGCTGGAGCTTTCTTTGCCTTTGCTTTGCATTTCAGGTGATATTTCCTGGCAAGGGCTCTAGACAGTGCACTGCTGCTGCGGATTTCTGGCTGGTGCTCAGCATCACACTGCTGTGGATCCACCTTCCACTTGCTCTGCTGTGGTGTTTTGTTTTTCATCTGAGCCTATATAGGCTCTTTCAAGTATTCCTTACAAGTAAAGCACTTCCAGGACAGTGATGCTGGAGACATAGATGCCATGGTTCTGAGCTGTGACCTGAGGGGATCAGAAATGACTGTGCCAATCTGGCATCATGCACCTCTCCAGATCACGCTGCCTGGCTCAGCACCAGGGAGCATCTCTGCACCCACTGCAAGTGTGAGGAGGCTGACAGGCCCCAAAGAGCACAAACAATCGATGCCCATGTGAAAACACACAGGCACCGAGGCTCAGTTATTAACTAGGGAGCCTTTTTATCCCAATTCCTTTCTTCCAGGTATAGAATAAGTAAAACACTCCCTGGCCCATAGGCCCATGTGCACTTTCAAAGCCTGGAAGCATCCCTTCTGCCTTGGACCCAAAGGTCTGCATGAACACACCAGACAGAGCAGGGCTGTGGGGCTTGGCTGCATGGTGCCTCTGCTCTTCCAAACTGATCTGCATTGCCACAGGCTGCTCTCCCTCCCGAACATCCTCCCTGCGTTCCCTGCCAAGGAGCCATTGCACCAGTCACTGCTCCTTCGGAAGGCTGACAGCAGCCACATCCCTCATCTACCTCTCTGCTGCTTTTCCTGTGGTTAATTGAGAGAAAACCAAGTGCTTGTCCTAAAAGCAGGAGGAAGGGTCCCAGCCAGGACCACCACTGCCCCAGGAGGGTGGGGGCCAGCACAGGAGAGGGACCCCCAGCCAGAGCCGAGCCCACCCCTGGGGCATAAAAAGGCTCCTGGGGCTTAAAAAGGCCGTTTTGGCTCCCAACAGCTTTGCCTTTGAGCAATCCCCACGGCTCCAGCCCGGCTGCCAAACCCCAGCCTGCCTTCGAGGCAGAGTCTCTGCTTTTACTAAACTCTCCCGTTCTTTCGTGTTTATATTAACCACAAATTGGCTGATTTCCTGTAATGTGACAGCAGTCACATTAATATGGCACATTTGGCTGAGACTTTATGCTCTTAAAATCTGGAATTGAAAAGTTCTGGTTCCCACAGCAACCACAGGTAGCAATTATCCCAGTTCTGCACATTTCCAGAACAGAGGAATAGTCGCTTTCTGCAGCCCTCTTCTAAATGCACAGCAAAGGAGATGTCTCTGTGCATCAAAATGAATTCATTTCTCCTTTTCTGTGGTTGTATCTCCATTTGTACCTTAGAAATCTCTTCTGTATCAACATTCTTGGACAGCTTCTTGTATCTGCGACAGAATATAGAAGCTCCTAAAACACATCACGCTTAATTTATTTCCACTTAGCTCTAGTCTTTGCAACAAATACAATTCATTGGACTTGCTGCATCACGTTTTCTCTCTGTATTGCACATATAATGAATACCACTACAATAAAATTCATAGTTTGTGACATTCCTTATTAATACCAGCTTCACACAGAAAAGAAAGATTACTGCAGCCATTATGGATTTATACAGATCTTGCTTTTCCCATTAGAAGACACACAGTGACGCAGTGCTTTCAGAAAAGGACAAACCCTTCCATGCCTGCTGATGGAATGAGAGCTGAGGAGAGAAACACAAGAGCCCAAAGCCTTGCAGGCGCCTTCCCACGCAGCGCAACGAGTGGCCAGCGGTATCTGCACCAGATTAATGTGCTCCAAATGCCACACTCTCAATAAAGCACGAGAGGAGGGGAAGCATAGTGATGCTGTCAGGCTTTTAAAGACCTTGCCTGGCTCCCCCAGCGCCCCCCAGGGTATTGCTGTGACTAACAGACCAGTGGTTTGCTAGGGCCTTAATGCTGTATTTTCACTTTAATTAGCCAAGCTCTTCTAATTTGTAGTCCTTTCTCTCCAGGACCTGATCTGCTGAATGCAGATCAGTTGTAGGAAACGCTGAGCAGAAGCCATGCTGTTACCTGGCCTAGTTTGGAAGATGCTCTTTCATTTGGTGAAGTTCAGTAACGTCGCAAACACCTGGAAAACCCTCTTACTGTCGCTTCCAAATGAAGATGCTGTTACACGCTTGTTCTGCCGCTGCAAATTGGTTTTGGTTCCCTCCCTCCCCATCCTGCATTACTGCCTAAATTACAAAGATTGAAGCTGCTTTTCCAATCTACTTTATCTTTATGGTTGTTACTGGGAGAGGGAGTTTGCTGGGGCTTCATTATCAGCCCCATTAAAGATGTTTGTGTCCCTCCAGCTCACAGCATGGCAGCAACAACACCACCAGTTGCCTTCCAGACCCTAACCCAAGAGCCTGGCTCAGCTTTTCCTCCATGATGTTCAGCATGGTGGGAGAGAAGGAATAATTACTATCTACAGCTCGGCAGCCTGCCTGGATTTAACATGTACGAGCACTGCAAACTGTCCTGATGGCTTTAGTACATTCATTATGCCCTCAGTCCTCTGCGAGCCAAAATGCAGCACTTGAATTAAATCTCTGCTGTCAGACCTGATTAAAAATTAAGTTGAGCACAGTTGTAGGAAAACTGAATTAGCATTCTTTTTGTGTAGTACCATATAATTTAATGCAACAATTAATACAATTGAGTCATGCAACTACTAATATATATCTAGTGGAGCCTAGGGTTGGAAGCAGGCAGGGGCATGTTGCTGATTTTGTGCTCTAAAGGAGCTCGGGCAAAGATAGAGGCACAATCAAGGGGTCCCAGTGTCTTTTCAGCACTCTGAATAGAGGGAAACAAATAGGACATTGGAGTTGTAAGGAGCTGTGTTTCAAGGAGGCAGCTCTCATTGGGCACTCCCTGCTTGCAAGGCGGGGGGAAATTCCATAGGATCCCAGCCTGGTTTGGGTTGGAAGGGTCCTTAAAGCTCCTCCAGCTCCAACCCCTGCCATGGGCAGGGACAGCTTCCACTTAAAGCAGCTTGCTCCAAGCCACATCCAACCTGGCCTTGAACACAGTCAGAGATGGGACAGCCGCAGCTCCTCTGTTTCAAGGCAGCACATGCTCATTTTTAATGCAGCAGGGCTGGAGCACAGGTCTGCCCATAGCAGAGCTCTATGAGGAAACCATCCTGATATCGGGACAGTGCTTCTGGAAGCTGCAGTACAAGCCCAGAGCTGCTCTGTTTGCTGGCTACATCCAGGTATTGATATAGACTATTGCTGGTAAATCCCAAGCAACTCTCAGTTACTGACTAACACATAGCTTAACACTGCAGAGTTCTCTGCAGCCTCCAAGTACCTGCAAACCTCTCACACAGCCCCTGGCAGGACAACCAGAGCATCCTACCCACCCAGCATGGGTTTGCTTTGCTCACTCTGCCCTGACAATGTCAAAAAGGTGGTTTATTTCCAACAGTGTAGGACCCAAGGACATGAGATTCACATGAACTTTTGCCACTTGTTATCAAAACCAGCTCAATGCAAACCCTGTATGAGACATCTGCAAGATGCCATCAATCCCAGCCCACAGCCTGCTCCCAGTGCCAGCACTGGGATGGGAAGGGGGTAGATGGGAGCAGCAGTTTGGAAGCTGTTCACATGCAGAGCTGGACCCTTGTGGGCTTTGGGGTTTGTTTCCTCTAAAGAAATGAATTATTCAAACACTAGTGATAAGTTTTCAGCTGGAATAACGCTCCCAGTTCCCAAATGGCAGCACTGCACCTCAGCAGCCTTGCCTCAGCCCCGCTTCCATGTGCTCTTTGATGTACTGAGGTTTCTCACCAGATTGTGGCAGGGTCTGACCCAGAGCATTGCTCAGAGCAGCAGGCTGTCTCCATGGGGTTTTGGCCCTGCCCTTCCCCATCAAGGTACCAACTGCATCCATATCCATCCTGAGCTCAGCCTTGCAGCAGTGCCTGCCAGATCTCCAACCCTGTGACCCTCTGCTGAAGGAGAACACACTACATGCACACCCCAGGAGAGAAATAGCAACTCATTCCCAAAGTGATGCTTGAACCTTCTCACACTCCCACACCTGAGAAATGGCCAAGAGGATCTGCGACCCAACTGAAGAGAGGGGAGAAACAACCCAT
>JAOEHX010008458.1:16563-37757 GCA_025448015.1 Bolborhynchus lineola
ACCCATGCATGGATCCATGCTCTGCAAGTCCCTGCAGCCACCCATGCTGCACATACCCTTGCAGCATCCAGGACCATGGAAGGGAGGGGACATGGCCCAGCACCTTGTACAGGTTGCCCAAAGCCACACACAGTCTGGGATGGAGGTGAATAAGCAGCTCAATACCTTTAGTCTAAATCTCCCAACCATAAAATCATCACAGCTTTCAGCAAGACACAGCTAAAAACATCTGTAGAGAAAACCCTCCCCTTTCCAGAAGCTGAGCAATTCTGGGCAGTTGCTATTTCTTTGCAGCTTTCACAGTGAATAGAGACAGCTCATCCAGTGGGCCATTTAGGAGTGAAAAATAGAGATAGGTTTATATACAAAATGGGAGCGTTTCACAAAAACGCTGCCTCTCGCTTGCTCTCCAAGAATTATTGTCCCTTATTATACTGCAACAAAGGCAGGACCCGCTTCCCTGCTAAGGTGAGTGCGATCAGCTCTCCTGTCATTGTGCAGAGTGGAAGAGGAAAATAATGTTGACCCGAAATCTGAGCTGTGAGGCCAAGGATGTCATGAAATACCCTTTTGTCTGCTGAACCCCATCCCTCTCCAGGCAGAAAAGCACCAGGGAGAAAGCAGCGAGTGCACAGGGCGATGGAGGGGCCACCATTAGCTGAACCCATGGGTGCTGGTGGGACAGGAGGATGTACCCTGTGACAGGGACTTTGTGAAACATGGCAGCAATTCCTTGCCATTAGCAGCATTCTGCAGATGTCATTCAAACTGCCCATCATTTCTGGAGGTATTTTTGGCTCTTGCAAGCACTGAGGTTCATTGTATAACCCACTCATCCCCTCCACTCTGCGTCTATTTATATCCACATCCACACAGGCAGAGAACAGTCTGCTTCTACAGTGAGCCAAGAACTGAAGTTGCTGGTCAGCGGGCTGCCCGTTGCTGCTTCTACTTGTTTTCACAGGCTTCCTATAAAGGACCTTAATGTTAGAAAACCAGAGGCATGGTATGGGCCACACACCCTTGCTTTGATCCAGCTGGATGAGACAGATTCACAAATGGATTGGGAAGCCCTTGATCTTGCTCTCCTGCTCCCCTCCTGCAGTGCAGCACCATGGAAGGGTGGCCAGGCTGGAGGAGTTGGTCCTGACAGCCCCTCTCCTCCCTGCCACCCCCTGGAGAAGGGAAGCACTTCCAAAAGGTGGGAGGTGCCGGGAAGCAGATGCAGCATCACTGGGCTGTGTTAGTGGGTCAGAAACACACTCCTGGGCCCTGAGGCACAGTAGTGAGGCCAAGATGAGAATTACACCTGGTGCAGCTGGAGGATCCTGCTACAAGCACCAGTGAGTGGCAGTGGTTTCTCTACAGCCATGGAGCCAAATGAGGATTGCTCCAATGGGACAGCGCTTCTCACACCCAATGCTTCCCCAAGGAGAGGAAACCACTCTGGAGGCAATGACTGGGAGCAGCTGGTTGGTGTTCAAGCTCCCATCTCACCCATTAGTGAACACAATTACTGCACAGGTAGCTTATTATGGGTGCCAGCAACATCTTCCTTCCTGTGCTGGAGGGTGCTGAGACATCCCACAGCACTAACATACCACAGGGACAAAGCAGAACGGAACCAGATGTGAAATCACAACCGAAAGCCTCAGCAGAGCTTTCAGCACCATCACAGGACCATTCAATGTGCACAGAGGGACATCAGAAAGTGCAAGTTTCTTTCTATACAGCAGCCATAAGAGGCCTTTTAGTTCTATTTTACATGTAATCGGAGGCATCTCTATTAAGAAATACACCTGGAGTTTGCTACGGAATCAGTGCTGCAGCCCTGCATAGAGCAATTCCAGAAGGGCCATCCCAAGCCTAAGAGCCCAGACTGTGTGCTGTGCCCTGGCTCCTGGGAGGGGGAGTCCTTTAAGCAGCAGAGACTCAATATCCTGCTGTATTAGCCACTCGGGTGTGCAGCAGCAAGTGAAGCTGCACGACTCTAAGTGCCTTATTAGATTTTATTAATTCTTTTCTAGGAAGTGCTGCCAAAAGAGGTGTTGGGCAATTAAGTGCAGACAGAGCTGCCACCAGGAATAAGCATCTGCAAAAAGAGCCATCGGAAGAGCTCTCCTCCCTCTGGAAATGTTCAGCAATGAGGACTCAAAGCAAATGAAAGGAATCTGTGAAAGGACTGCAGCAAAAGAGGCACAACCAGAGCTCTGCACCCAGAGGTATTTGGAGTAGGAAGGGTGTTACATGACCCCTCTACATCCAAAGGCATCCCCCCCGCCCCCCATCACCAGTCATTGCAGGTGAGAGTTAGCATCCCATCCCTACACTGAGAAAAGCAAGTTCTGCCTCACTGTACTCTACAGTTGGGGTTTCAATGGGCTGAGGTGGGATATGGACCTGCTACAGGAAGTGCTTCACCCGGGATGCCTACTACCTGTCAACTCAAATTCCAGCTCAGCTTTTCCCCTCATCCAGAGGCTGTGAGGTTTGCAGATGAGAGGTGGCAGGTTCTGTACCCAGAAGCACTGGAAGATAATTTAGCTGGAGCAGTCCCTTGAGACTCATCTATGGTTTGAATTCGGCACAGCAGCACTGGAGCAAGACCCCAGCCCTTCCTTGCAGAGAGAGACTCCCTATTAACAAGAGGCCACATGCAAAAGACATGGGGCAATGGGTACAAATTAGTCCTGGGGGATTTCAACTGGATACAAGAGGAAACTTTTTCCCAGTGAGAACCACCAGACACTGGAATAATCTCCCCAGGAAGGTGGTGACTTCCCAAAGTTGGGCACTGTTAAGATTCAGGTAGGAAAGGTGCTGGGACACCTAATATAAGTCATGCTTGACCTTGAAAGGTTGGACCAGATGATCCTTGAGGTCCTTCCAACCTGGGATTGCACAGCCTGCAACTCCTACCTTTCTAATGCTGGAAATCATAAAATCATCACACTGTAAGGGGCAGGGAACTTGGGATACATGAGCTGCAGAGCATCCTTCTAGGGGCTGCAGCCTTACCCCAGCACCAACCCTACCTTATCTGGGGGAGAATTCCTGTTGGGTGGACCTGAGCAGCAGACCAGCTCTGCCTCATTGTAAGAGGCATCATTCATTTGTTGCTTAGAGGTGCTCAAATTCTTCATCCCTAAAATTAACGCCTGGCTCTTTGAATCTTGCTCAAGGTGTCTTAACCCCCTTCCCTTTTTGCTCCTTGCAGTGTCTCTGCTCCCGAATATACCAGCTGAACGTTTTTGCTTTAGGTCTTTAATAAGAGGAGTTTTGCCATAGCTTATTATTGCTAAAATTAAATGTCACCTTGGGTTTTCCTCGCTCACTTTAGCACACTCTGCTGCTGTCTTCCACATCTATAAAAGGAAACTTTATGGCTCTTTGCTCTCTGCCTCTTAAAAATTGCATGCAAAGAGAAAAATAACTCCTTTTCTTTCCTGTTTTTCAATATGCAGAAATAGTTTGTGTTGCATGCTCATTGCGCAGTGACCTTCTGGGGAAACTGCACAACTACTTGATGGATGCAAACTTGGGTTTATGGTGGCAAGAAAAGCATTGGAGGAAATGAACGTTTCTTCCTCAACTCCTCAGACCTCTGGAGGTTTGCTCCTCTATTTCTCAAACAAAGGCAGTGTTAAGCCACAAAGCACTTTGTCCTGACCTGCTTTTGCTGGCTTAACCCTAAAATTAGAGGCAGATTTGGCTGGGCAGAGATCACAGAGGTACCTGTGTAGTCCGTAAGGATACAGGGATGTTGCTAGACAAGGAAATATAAGCCTAGATTCCTTAACTGCTTTCCAATGACAAGTGCCTCATCCCACAAGTGTTGAATTAACCTGCCTGACATCCCTCTTGGCTTTTATTGCTGGGGCAAGAAAAGCCACTAAATAACAGCCCTGCTCTTGCTTAAATCCAAGGGACCATCTGGTAAGGAAAACAGACAAAACCCCCCAAATGCCTAAGGATTGCAGAGAACCACAATAACTGTAACCTAATGTGAAAGTTAATGTTTCTGTTCTACTTATTCACTGCTTTTTCAAACCCAGGGGGCTTTGAATGCTGTGACACGGACCCTTCATAGAGAGCTCAGGATTTCCATGTCTGATCATCAGTGTTATTTCCACCACCTAATGTTAAAAAGGCAAGTTAAAATAGAGCTGAAGCAGAGTCCCAGCACTCCTGTTTGTAACAGTAGCTGAAGTGGATGTGCAGAGAGAACGCAATAGGTGTCCCACACAGAACAACATTGCTCACTCTCGACCCTTCCAGCTTCAGCAGAGATTCAGGAATTCCCTGTGGTTGGGCTGTCAGAGCCCATCACCACCCACAAACCCATTCCCCACTTGCCTTACTTCTTTTCCCACCTATTTACACTCCCAGCTCTGCAGCACCCACTAACAAAGAACTCCATACCATGAAAAGAAGTATTTCCCTTCATTCTGCAGCGGATGCCCAGTAATGCCAGCGGATGCCTCAGTGGGAGAACCACCACATCCAAACTCTATGCTAAAAGAGCAGTGCCCAGAGAAGCTGCAGCTGCCCCAGCCCTGCCTTTAAACTGTTCCCAGAGGGATCGTTTCATCCTGAGAGAACACAGCTCCTTCCCCCCAGAATAACCGGGATACTTTTGAAGCTGTTTTGCCAGCACGCACATCAAGCTGGGCTCATTTTTAATGACATCCTCGTGCTCCTGTTACACAGCTACAAAGATTGTTTTGATACTTCAAGAATATTTGACTTGCTAGTCAAAACAGTACTAGAAATTGAATAAAAACTACTCTTGAATACAGAAATCACTTATTAACATGAGCTTGTTCTGTAGGATACAATCTGGACTGACTTCCCAATTAGCTCTGCTACTGGAGCCGGCTCTTGCAGCCAAGTGCAGAGGACACAAGGCTATTAATTAACTGCTGCAGTTTGTTCGGCTCTTGTCAGCTCCTAAATTGACTTCCAGTTACAGTGTGTGTGTGTGTGTATAACACCAAAGGGCACTGGGGGAAAGCAGACAGCAATTCCTCACCCCTGAGATGAAACCATCCCTTGGGTCTTGTGCTCCCCACGAAACCCTGCCGGAATCCTGTGCCCATGGATGCTCCTTCAGCTGTTTCATGCTCTGCCCTTGTCTCTGTTTTGAGCAGAAAGTCCGATGGAATTATTTGAATACAAAGCCCAGGGAGGAGGTTTCAGGTTGGTAAATTTTCCACAAGATTTCATCCCAAGTTAACCCTGAGAACAATGCCCCGAAGTGCAGGGCTCTGATCCTGCAGCTCTGGGGCTGGTTCCAGCATCGCTAAGCAGGCACCCAAGAGATAGGGGACACCCTGTTCTTGCTGCATCTCCGCACTGCCAAGCCTGTCTCCTGCTCTTTATCATCATTATTCTTGCTGAAATGCATATGAATTCATCCTCTGGGGGCTTTGCACTATTTTTTATTTTGCTAAGCTGCATTTTTCTCTCCCAGAAATCTTATTTTGATGTAAATTCTTGTAAACAGGGGACTAGTTCGTTCTCATGCTGAACACAAAAGCTCTTCCAAACAAGTAGATCAACAGCCTGCAGTTGGCTTAATGAAAGACAGACTGACAATTAGGTTGAGAAAGTCTGCATGGACTGGGGGGGAATAGACAGATTTAAGGGTTTGTTAATTGCTTGGGAGTACATGGAAGGAGAGATGCAGAACAAGAAAAGGTGTGGGGCATGAACCTTTCCACATTTTTATTCCTATAAATACCCTCAATTTAAAAAGTCCATTGTTAAAATCCTGTCAAATGGCTGCACAAATGCTAAGTGCTGAGGCAAATAGAAAATGTAGACTTTTAGAAGACTGCTTAAATATTGAACCATTCTCTTTGCAATCAGGTGTACCCATTTTGATTCCTTTTCAAGTTGTGCTCCATTCCTGAAATGTCTGCTAGGGGCCAATTACAGTACTTTGCACAAATGAAGTATAAACAATACAAGAAGAACAGTCGAGCTGTCAATAGCATTGCAATAATACACAGACAGTGTCTTGCTGTGACACTGAAAGCATCGATCCTCCCTCCACTACCAGCACCAACAGAAAGGATGAGGAGTGGGGAGAATCAGGCTGCACTGGAGGAGCTGGTTTTACACTGGGAGAGGCTGTGCACAGGCAAAGGGACAAGAGGATGCTCTTAGCTGGGGTGTGATCACCCCTGTAACTTGGCTTTGCTTAGCTTTGAACTGTGAAGGTTTACTGCCCTCACAGGGAAGAGCTTCTGCCTAAGAGCTCATCTCAATCTCCCCTCTGGCAGGCTAAAGCCATTCCCTTTATCCTGTCCCTACAGGGCCTCGTCTAAGGCCCCCCCTCCAGGTTTCGTCAGTCCCTTTAGGTACTGGAAGGCTGCCTCAGCTTTAGTAATGCCTCTATGGAAGTCAATTTGCATTAAGCATGAATAAGTAGGAAGTTTCAGATAAAGAACAAGCAAGAACTATGAGGCTGGACTGCCTTTGATCAGCAGCTTGCTCCTGAGCTCAGGAATGCTGAGGAACAGGCAGCAGGACCACAACTGCATGCACTGTTTGCCACATGCACGGTTCTGCTGAGGCATCTGCACCCCATGGACCACAGCATGAAGTCAAGCCCACCGCACTCACATAGATCCAACCATGAGCGGCACAACACAGGCTAAAGACACCCCAAAATTCAGAGTGAAGTCCACAGCCAAAAGGAGCTTTCTGTACCTTCAGCTCTGCAACCTCATCTCTCCATAAGGAGAAGCAAAATGGTTAATGCTGGAAAGGAAAAATGATCCTGTTTCTCCTTTTATCTAATCTTAGCTGGACACAGCAGATTATGCAGAGTAGCAAGGAAAGCAGCATAAGCAAGATCCTTCGGTACTCGAAATTATCCACATTATCATAAAAATAAATCATGCCTCTTGCCCCTTTGAAGTTCTGTCACTATTTTTAATCATGGAGCTGGGGCTTGGCTTTTTAGGTGAATTCATCAGTAATTTATGCTAATAGATTTCTGTGCTAATGCTGTATGTGTATCTCTGGATCTGTTTAGATGCCAGTGCTGTGATAACCACAGGAACAACAGAACAGATGCAAGCCCCTAACACAGCAAGTGGCGCTGTGATGGGGTGCAGGCTGCAGGTATGAGCTCTTCCATCCAATATGTTCTTCCCAGAGCCAAGAACATCACTAAAGGGCTTGGAAAACTTAGAGATCTTTCTCTTCTTCCTGACAGGTCTACAGAGGAGCACACATAAGGGAACCAGCCCCATGCAGCCAGGGAACTCGGCTGTTCTTCACTGAGCCAACTCTGCTCTACCAAAACCTCAGCAGCTGCTGCCACGTTGCCCATCACACTTACAGCCTCCTTTAACACTGTTTTGCTTTTCTTTTTACTGGCATATAAACCAGCTTCCTATAAAGTGTGTTGAAGTCATAGTGCTGAAAGAACGTTTCACTGAAGCAGCAGAGTCTCCCTGTTAGCTGGAGAAGGTTTGAAAGGTCTTTGCAAATCCCCCCCATCTCCACTCTCCCTTGCTAAGCCCTACTGGAGCTGTTTCCCAAGAGGCTCTGCAAGTGTCTGGTTTGATCAATTTGGGGAAATTACGATTCATTTTGTAGAGTTCCATTTCCTCAAAGAAGTAATTTCAGTAGAGAAAAAAGTGAGGAATCGCTTCCCTGGTCAGGGACTCGGTGCCCTGGTGACAAGCACATCTTCAGGTACCCAGAGCAACCCCAAGGCAGAGCCTTGCCTTGTCCCACCTGCCTTCTCCTGAGAGCAGGCACTGAAAATTCACAGTGAACCAGTTTAATGTAGAATAATGTGAAACAAAGCTCCTTGGAATCTCTCACCTGTGAAGGGTGATTACATCTCTTTCATGTAAGAAGGACCTTAAATAATACTAGGTCTTGCAGGCTTCACTTGTGGGCATGAGGAGGAAGAATGGATGCATAACCTTCATGGATGAGGGGTTATATGTTTTTTATCTAGCAATTGAAGAATGGAAAAAGCAAATAGCTCTGTTGGGAAGAAAACATGGGAAATTAATCCCACAAGTGGAAGGAGCAACATGGCTATTTGGTACCAGGGAGAAGAAAGCCCAGTGCACATGGGAACCCCCAGCAAAAACACTCCTCCTCCACAAGTCTTCATGGAGAAATCCCCCCATGCCCCACACACAGAGGGCCAAGCATCACATGAAGCCCCACCACATCCGTACTTCAAGACAGTGCTCAAGTGACACAGGTCCCTTCAACCAAACCAGGCTGTGATTCTACAATTCATCACTCGCAATGCAGAGATCAGCACAGACAGGCACCGGTCCAGAGCTGCACACTGCAGGGAAGGTGTGCTGGATTGCAAACTGATGATGACTAACAAACCCCCTTGAAGCCAACACCTACAGAAACATGGCTCTGCTTGAAATAAGGCCATTTTCCTCTAAAAGCCTAACTATCATTTAGGAATGATACATCTGAGCTAGGGAGCACTCTGTTTGCAAATATGGGCCTAATATTTCACAACTGAAAGGTTTAATGATGGGATCTTCACTGCAGAGGAAGGACAGCGAGGGGGAACTGCTGATAATCTAAATACTTGGCAGAAGAGCCTAAATGAATTGGGAAGCTGGTGGTAGCACTGTCTGCATACCTGCCAAAAATCAGTAGTCTCTGGCCTATAAGATCCATATTAGACTCTGGATTTAGTTCAGGATCTGTGAAATATCCAATTTTAATGGAGTTTATGCCCTTTGGCATAAAATTCCCCCCAAGTTTTAGCTCAGTTCCCATGCTTCTCAACCTCTCCTATAGCACCAAAGAGTGAGAGAGAAAGAAAAAACATTAATAAATCCTAAATTAAAATCAAATATCAAATTCTACTCAAATTTGCTGAAAAGGAAAGAAAATCAATTCCAGCCCATTCTCAGTTCTTTAAGGCAGCTTATATTGTTTCTAACGAAACAAAAATCAATGAGAAATGCTTCTTATGGTTCATTTTTTAAAGCTCAATACCAGCTATGCAATTTGGTTGACGATTATGAATGATCCATTATGTCATCCAGCCCTTTTGCTGCTGCCCAGCTCACCAGCGCCTGCAATCATGTGTTATTGCTTGCAGGTACATCTTTAAACATTGGTTTGCCTCCCACTTTTCCACAATGATCATTCAGAAAGAAACGGAATTTGCTGATCAATCCCATTGACTTGAAAGCAACAGTTATTAATGCCTTCAGTTTGTTGTTGGCTTCTAAACTTTTCTGATCCATTAGTTATGAGCCCCCATTGATTGAAAACACACATCCTCCCGCATTGTCTTTTCAAGGGAAAAAACAAAGAGCTCTTTGCAGTCACTCTGCCCCAGGAGGCCCAGCGTGGCTTTAAAACCAGCACGGGATGATAATGTAATTTCACTACAATAACTTCCTTTGTGACCAAGCTATTTTTTGAAGCTTTTCATTAAAGAGAGCTTCGTTTATTTCCAGATCACGCATTCTTCTCTTTCATCTCCTGTTCTTGTGCTCCTGGATTGTTTCTCTCCCATCTTTAGATGCTGAGCTCCACAGCTCCACAAACACAGGGAACTTCTCAGCTATGTCATGCTTCTAAAGCTGCGTGAGTTTTGGTTGCCCTGTGTGTTCTCCTGGGTTTATTGGACTCTGCTTTGGGCCATGTCTCCGTAGCCCTCAGGCCGTGCATCCAAACTGCCCTCAACACTGGGGATTAGGGGTTGTCTCACCAGAAAGGTGGCACTGGGGGATTCTGGAGCCAGCCCAGTTGCAGCAGGGGCCACTCCATGCTTTCTATTGAGGTTTTGTTCTGAGATTACACCATGATCATTTCTACTTTCAAATGCAGACATGGACCTCCACTGCCCCCATCCACCTCAGACAACCCCTCCAGATCAACAAGAAAGCTAAAATAGACTAGTTTGGGAGCACCACTTAACACATCACCACTGAAAATCCCTCAATGAGGGCAATACTGATTCTGTCCCTGGTCAGACAGATTTGTCTGTACCAGATGAGGAGGGAAAGAGAGAAACCCCCTCCTCCTTCAGAGGAGAGCATGAATTAGGTGCCTGCCGCTTGTAAAGATACTTTTCTTGTGAACTTGCCCCATTTACACAATGTTGGTTTTATTCCCCCTCCCCCCATTACAGGAAAATTACATTCAAGTGGAAGTGTATGTATTCATAAAGACACTCTTAATCAGCACAGAGCCACTGGATAGACCCAGTCAGTCTCCGCTCTGAAGGAGGTCATAGCAACTGCCACAGTATCTCTTCAAAACCATTTAACATCCAATAAACCTCAGAAAAAAGTGGAAATATGTCTAATTTGAAAATCATATTGGCTGGGTTCAAGTCTGCAAATCATTTAAGCATGTTCTTAACTTGAAGCTAATGAATCAACTTATTGAAATCAAAAGATACTTGAAGATCAAATCTGAAGTGCTCAGCATCTCTCAAGATCAAATCCTACAAGGGGTCACATTGGTCACAGCAGCTCTGACAGATGCTGATGGAAATCACACAAGCAGAGGGGACGCACACACCCTGCACCAGTCACTGCAAGCCATGGGCTCAAAACTCACCCTGGGCTAACTGAAACAGGGAAATTAAGCCTCCACATCACAAATTTCACTGTTTTCAGTGCAACTTACAAATACTAGAAGTGATCATTTAGTAATGAAAAATCACTTTTTAATTCCCTGCCAGTGAGATGCTCTAAATATATCTAACCCTGCCAGGGAAATCTTATGCTTGGAGCAAGTCTAACATCAGCTGCTTTTCCTTTCCACTGAAGTTATTCATAAAGATGTCCTATTGATCTCAAGAGGATCATTCATTCTCCCCCGAAGCAACCTTCCTGATGTTAATGAAGGGCATATGGCATTTGGGCAGCATGTATGGAAGGGAAACCCACACCCAGATCCCAGTACCTGAGCACCATGCCCATCTCCATGGCAGCAAAAGCAAGGGTGATGGTTCCCTTCTATTCCTGACGACGTGCCACACACAAGGCTGGAACTAGATGAGCTCCCTTCCAACCCAAACCAGTCTGGGATTCTACAAGACAACTTCAAGTTACAGGAAGCATAAAAGATCCCCCATTGCAGCAGGACATAGAAAATCCAGATTGAAGGGAGAGAGAACAGGGATGCTACACTACAAGGCTTCCTGCCAGCAGTCCAGGAATGGACCCTGAATCCAACTAGTCCTCTGCTCTTTGGTGGGAAGCCAGCCCCAGCATACAGGAGCAGCCTGTCTGTCCTTCATGTGGGTCTGCAACCTGTCCTGCCCTGCACCTCCTCAGCTTTAGGAAGGCAGCTCAACTTTTGGGAAAGGTGGAGTTAGAGCATCAGGGTTTTTTCCTTATCAATGGCTTGTGATCTAGAGCATGTGATGTGTGCACTCGATGGTGGACTGGAGAAGGAGGAATGAGAGAGAGAAATTCCCTGAAGCCATTTTTCCTTTTTCTCCTTTGTGCTTTTGGAGCATCCTTGGGGATTGCCATTCTCACAGGGGATGGGTTGGAGGAAAGAGAGGGTGACACATTCTTGAGGAGGTTATTTACAAGTGCTCTTTTCTAGAGATCAATGTGTTGAGCCTGGTGAAGAATGATTTCAATTTTGCCTTTAAAACTGGATCAAACAATGCTGACAATGCAAACTTCCCTGCCATCCAGAGATTAAACGTGTTCTGCTGGTTTTAATAGGGGCCTGAGTGCAGTGCTTGCCAGCAGGCTCTCAGCACCGTGCTCTGTCTTTTAGCAGGTTCCAAGAGCACACTGCAGAAATAACCCATTTGCATCTGCATATCGCTCAGGATGCTTCTGATGCATCAGTGCTGTGTCAGAGCTGGGAGCAGCCCGCAGGATAGAACAGAAAGAGCATTCTTAAAGCTGGAAATACTGGGTGCAAAGACAGGACAAAGTTACAGGAGTCAAACTGGATTTAATTCCGGATCACTATAGGCTCTTCTGATGACCTTGAACAATTCACAGTGATTGAGGACACGATGACAGTGCAAGGACCCAAGCGTCCTGCGCAGTGTTTGAGTTTATAAAAGGTCTATATTCAAACATCCAGAGCAATTTATAGCAAGAGATACTCTTGGCATACAACATCTCCCGGGAAATGGCTGTCTAGCTGAGGCTGATCACCCTTGACTTCACCTAGAGCTGTTTACTCCCCAAGCCAGCAATTAAGCCCAGCACCTCCCCACCCCTAAAACTCTGCTGTTAAAAGCCTACACCCAATAAAAGCAATAGGTTGCTGCTGAAGTGAGTGACATCTCTTATCTAGTGCTGCACCTGGTTCTCCAAGGTCCATTTTCCCAGTAGCGTAATGCAAGCTTTCCTCTTTACCCCTTGATGCCTACAGCATTTATCTCTTTCACCCAGGAGGTCTCAGCTCCAGTTTGGTACCTGCTTGATGGGGGACTCCCCTCAGTATCCTGCTCCTGGCTGCAAGGACCAAGGGCACCTTTTCCACCCCAACCAAGGCTCATGCTCATTCCCAAGTCCCTTTTCATCCCCTTCACAGAGTTAGCAGTTGTGCTGCTCTCTCTTTGCTCACTCTTCATTTAGCCTCTGAATTGTAAAGCGTTATTAAACTTGTCCTTAGCCACTTCAGAGTGGCAGGCAGGGCTGCCACACTCTGCCAGCAGCCCATTTATTAGTCAGCTCTGCAAGACTTTAATCTACTTAGAGTTTTTGCTTTTTTTCCATATAATTCATAAATGGGTATCTTTAGATTTAATCTCTCATCAAACTACTCCTCACTTGATCTTTAAACTGTTAACATGAGGATATTAATTGCATCTATCTGGGGCTACATCCTCCTGCAGTGAGCTTCTGAGCCCAGCGGGCACCGGGAGGGTAGAGCCGGAATGTTTCACTCTCGCCCACTTTCAGGCTGTATCTCTCTGAATATATGGAATTATTATAGGAGATTTTGATTGCTTTCTCAGAGAGATATGTATTCAATTCCAGTTAAAGGCACACAACTTCCCTGGTACCTTAAGTATGGCAGATATTGATTTAATGTGATTTTTGGCCTTTGTTTATTAAAACTCATAGGGTTCAGCATACAGTCAGATCCCACATCTTGGGACAAAGGCATCACTACAGCTGGGAGAGTCTTACATGCTCTATAGAAAGACACTTTAAACATTAAATGTTTACTGAACACAGTTCTGGGTTTTCCTTCATATTTGAAAAAAAGCAAAGAAAATTATGGAAACAAACTACAGAGAACAGATCCTTATTTGTCCCAGGGATTTTTCCCACTGGGTTTCAACACGCAAGTCATGCTCCCGCCACAAAGTGGAAGGCCACAGAGAGCACAGATACAATCTAATGAAGATTTTGAGTGTGTTGTTTAAAACAAAGCTGCCATCAGCTCTGTTTAAGACCTGCTTAAAACCATCCTTCTTCCATCTCATCACCAACCAGAAATGATGCACAGAAATAGTGAAGAAATTTAACCAAGGTGTTTCAGGCTCTAATTCAGAGCTCTGAGAACAAAGTGCTGTACAAGGCAGCTTTTCAGCTGTGCTGTGCTCAGAGCAGAGGACCAGGCATCCCCAGCATGAAGATGACCAAAAAATCACAGTGAGATTGTGGCTTCCTTCTTCCCCACCTGCATTTGGAGCCCTGTGGGAAGACCCAAAGCAGCAAGTGGTCACCCACGAGATGCTGCAGGTGAGTCCCTCTGTGCTGTGCCAAACAGGATGCGCCCAACAGTTATCAGTAACTAGAGGAGATGCATTTATAGAATCAATAATAGAATCCCAGGTTTGAACCTGGAGCCCCTGGGGGAACTTTGAGCCCTGCATCTGCTGAATGGCCAAAGAAAACCTCTGTCAGTGGCTTACAAGGAGATCCACTCAGCGCAGCCTGAAGCATGTCAGCTTCCAACTTCAGCTGTGGCCGCTGCCCTTGATATAGAGGAGGGAAAGGTGGTGTCACCTGCCAGCCAGACACCAGCAGAGCCACCCCAGTATCATGTCCATCACCACAGTCCCCAGTGATGGACATGGAAGTACTTAGAGCACCAGAGAGCAGCTTACAAAGTCCCATTTCAAAACCTATTTTGTTTTCTGTCTTTCAAAACTCATTTTCTCTGTTTTCTTAACACCTTTAAAACACCAAATAAACATCAGATTTTAAAAAGAGATAATAAAAAGCATCGTTTCCCTCTTCCTGTGAATAGGGAAACCTCCCACACTCCCCTTTCAATCCACAAACACAACAGGCTGCACAATCCCCTTCCAGCAGGATAAAACATGAAGCCATTCATTGCTTGCTAAGCTGAGAAGTGCCAAAATTAACCCTGTGTCCAGGCACAAACAGCCATGAATAACAAGTATTTGACTGGTGTAACAGCCTGGTTTAGTGCTGGCTTTAAAAGGAGCCTCACATCAGCTTAGAGCAGGCACAGTAGCAATCCACGCTGCAGAGCTGGGCACAGGCAAGTCTCCCACACCTCATGATCCAGGGCAGGAATCAAGTGCTGGCAACAGCAGCTGATGGAGAGGTTTCCCTTCTCTGCTCTCATGATTTCCTGATTCCTTATCCATGCAGATAGTGGGGAAAGTGTGTTCTGCAAACACTGCAAAGCAAGGGGGTTAAGCTGAGAGTGTATGGAAATGGAGGGGGCAAGTTACAATGGAGATTTCAGGCATGCAGATGCCAGGTCTCAGTCCCCCAAGTCTCCTTGGAGCAGGGGGTGTCATCTCCTCCTCCCTTCTCCCACCCCTCTGCTCTCATGCACCCCTTCCCAACCACAAGATCACACAGTAGCTCCAGGCCAGGACATTTCCCTCCCTGCAGGCATGTACTTTTTGCCTCCACATAATCCACACATCCCAGCATGGTCAGTGCCTGCTGCTACAGGAAAGTTGTTTGCTCCTGGCCATGCCCTTCCCAAGGAACCTCCTTATCCCAGGTACCTCAGGTCTTCCACTGCCAAGCAACGCCTGGTTGTGCCTTGCTTTATTCTGAGCCTCGGTTTTATTACAGCTCTATTCCAGCCTCAGTTTTCCCAT
The DNA here is from genome assembly GCA_025448015.1 of Bolborhynchus lineola. NCBI lineage: Eukaryota > Metazoa > Chordata > Aves > Psittaciformes > Psittacidae > Bolborhynchus > Bolborhynchus lineola. The sequence continues at coordinate 31,610 of JAOEHX010008458.1, forward strand.
TCACCCAACATTAAAACCTTCTCTGAATGTGCTGGAACAACTGAGAAGTTCGCAGCGAGCTGGAAACAGGTCGAGTTCACTGGGGATTGGGAAGAGAATCGGCTGCAGCTGCCTAAATTAATTCCCAGCATAATTCCACTGAAGTCTGATTTTAACAGGCGTTTGAAAGAACGTGCTCTTTCCCTGCCCTTTACATGCAGAGAGGAAAAAGAGAAAGGTATTAACAACTCATGCCAAATCTTTGCATGGGTAATTAGACATGTGGGTAGTAAAGTGCCCTGTGCACTCATGAGCTGGCTGGTGACCAACCTTCTGCTCAGCCAGTTGGTGCTTGGATAGGAGGAAAACAGAGAGACCCTTCCTAAGGGTTTCATACAATGGGCCACACTTTGAAGCTGACAGGTTGGAAATAGGTCCCATGAGAATGGAGATGAAAGCCAAGGAGCATACCAAGTCTCGTTGTAAACTGGTCCTGTGTTAAAGATAATTGCAAGCAGAGCCTAATTCTGCAGTCTCTAATTTTCTTGTCTGACTAAGCAGGCATAATTTACACCCATCAGTTGCAAATGGCTTCTCCCACCAATCCTAAAGATAATACTGGGTTTTTTTAAATGCAAAAAAAAGCACCTCTATTTCCTACCTCTGCAGATAGAGGATGAAAACTGCACACAAGGGCTGTCTGGCACAGACCTGTATTTCCACTCAGCCTGTTTCAAAAGGCTATTGCAGCACAGCAAAAGGAGCACCTGATGGGGCTGACTGGCCAAAACAGCTTCTCCCACCAGGGCATGAACACGTGGTGGGATAAAGATAATGATTTTAACTGGTCTTACTTGCTCATTTGTTCCCCATTGCCCTTTTCAGCCTGTATGACATGCTACAATTGTACCAATTCACCCACTGCTGTGTAAGCTGCAAGCAGTCAGGGCACATGTACCTCCGCTTACTCAAGAGGGATGCTTCAACCTCTGGGCACTGCGTGGCCTCCAACCCTGCTCAACAGCACCACATCCCACCCAGAAAGGACAGACAACTCCTAATGTTCTCCCACATCCCTGCTGCCTTGGGCAAGTCTGTTTCTGTGCATGTTGGGAAGTTCACAGCCTGGTAAGTACCAGCCCCTCTCCAGGTTCAAAACCAAGATCACTTCAAAAGAAGTGGCTGATCAAAGGAGTCCCTGCCAGAGAGATGCTCAGCGAGGGTCCTGCTGTGCAGGGTTTGATGCAGGAGCTGGCACGGATGCGGCCACCATCAAGTGCTAGAAACAGGGTGGCTGAGCCACCTCCCACCACCTGAGGGTACCACATATGATTGTTCCCACATGTGTAAAAGCAACCAGACCCCCAAGGGACAGGTATCCCCTATGACAATGGTTGGGTGCTGCTGGATTCCTGCTGACACCGCTGTGAGCCAGGAGGGACACTTAGACAAAGCAAACTGTGATTAGTTTTAACCAGTTACAGCACAAAGGGGCAAATCTTGTTATTTTCTCATTCAAAGTGTCCATCAGCCTTAGTTAAACCAGCTTCAGGCAGGAAAGTCTGGGAAACTTCTCTAATCATCACTGTTCTACAAGGAGCTATGTTCTCCCTCTCCCAGCACTGGCACAGCAGTTCTCTTGTCCACCCAGGTCTGGAAAGGGGATGATGGAGGAAACCAGTGATGCAAGCACTACCTGGGGGAAGGAAGAGCCAGTTCCCATCTCCTACCAGCCTTGGGACAAGCCTCCTGCCTTCCACGGTCAGCTTTGCAGTAGAGACCCACCAGGTCCCAGCCTCTCACTGCAAGGAGGGGGCTGTACAAGAGTGGGAATGAAGCAGCCTTTTGATCTGTTCAGATACATGGGCCACGCACTGGGCTCTGATCAGAGTTTTCCCATGGTGCTGGCACCATGCGAACATCCGTCTACAAGAACACGGGTGCAGCAGTTGGTACCAGCTCCTTTCTCGCTTTCACAGCTTCTGCAGAGCATTTCTGCTCTCGGGTTTGACAGGAGCTCACATTCCCCCAGTGCATTTGCTTGACTTTCACAATAACATATTCAGGAGAACTGGATACATTTCAAACCAGCTATTACACCACAGTATGTTCCAACACAAATATATGCAGTGTAGTGCAGCAACAATTCTTTTAGGAGTATTCCTCTGTAACACAGATTGCAGAATAAACATGCTCCCCTCGAGCCCCGATGCTTCGTGAGCTTTCAGAGCAGACCACACCACAACACACATTTCCTTCCATAAAACCCTTCAGAGAGAAGAAAACTGGTGAAAAATTAGCAAATGGGAAATGTCCAGACATTCAAATCCTCTATCCTGCAACAGGTACAACCCTGTGGCAGAGAGGCTTCCATCACCTCCAAGGGCTGAGCATCAGTGTGGCAGAGAACCTCCTGCTCTGGCTGTAGGTGAAGCATGGGAAAACACACCACTTTTCCCATTACAGAGGAAATGCTGAGTAGGAAGCACAAGCTTTTCCCCCTCTTTCCTCCCCCACAACAAGCAAAATGTAACATAAAATTGCAATGAGTTCATGGGGGAAAATGTGGCTTCTGGGTATTTGCTTTTGCAAGGGATCCTAGAGCATCAGTAGCACCATCACATTAGCAACCCTGGCTGCTTGCAAGAAGTTAATACCATCAATGTAACAAGGCACTGGACGGACCCAAACTCTTTGGGAATGAAGCCAGCTTCTCCCCCAACCCAGCCTAACACCACCCCCAGTGCTCCTGTATGATCGTTTCAGAAGGAATCTTTCCTGTATTTGCCATTTAAATCAAGGAAAATCTACTGTGACATGTGCAGAGCTGCGGGAGGAGTCAGAATTCAAAGCAGACTGTTCAAAGAAGAGCATGGGGAAGAAACAAGCACACGGTGAGAGAAGGGTGGAAGGAAAGGAGGGATCCTTCTGAGCGTGAAGCAGAGGTTCAGCTGTATTTAGCAAGCCATCAATCTGGGCGTCAAAGCGAAGGGCTAGCTGGGCCTGTTTCAGTAGAGGGCACTCAAGTCCCAGAAATCTGCATTTGCCAGCCCCGTATATTTACTCTCTGGTATTTCAGGAGACAACTCTAGCGCATGAATCGCGGTAATGTGAGCACTGGGCCCCATAACTCACATCGATGGTAGTTATATTACACCTGATGCATATAAATCTAAACAAAACGCATGTGGTTGTAGCTAATTCAAACGAACCAGTTTAGATGCCATTAAAAAAAATAAAGAGAAGCCTCTTTTTCTTCATTAGGATGGAAAAATGCCATCACTACAGAAACACTCGCGTCTCTTTCTGCAAGGCTCGTACTTCTGCTGCTGCGCTGAAGCATGAATCTCACTTGATACCATCCTTCGTCAAGCAGCATTTTTTCCCCAGATATTAATAACTTCTACCTTCTTTTCCACTTCTGCAAGCAGTTCCCTTACGTACTCAAAAAGAAAAGTCTAACATCTATAGCCTTTTGAATACCCATAAATCCACAGCATTATTTGCAGGCAAGAGAATAGAGATTTGTATGCATATAAAATATACACAATTATAAGAGTCTTGAATAATAAAAAGAGCTCTAAATAGCACACATAGCCACTGGAAAAAGTACAGCCTGAAAACCCAGCACTTCCAAATATCCTCTCAATAAACCAACCGACTTCTCCTAGATGGCACACCACCTTCGCAGGTCCCAAACACAGCAGAGTATCTGCACTCATTGATATCCTACGAAATCATGAACTCCCACGTTGAATCTATTTCATAGTGGTTATGAACTGGCAACCCTCTTGTATTTTCAGCATTACTATACCAAACTGTAGAACACCAAAGCCTTTCTGCTACCTGCAGTTGTCCTTCAACAAAGTAATAAACAGATTCCTTAACATAGCCCAAAGTTACTCCAGTACAAACTCACCCCTACCGAGGAAATCCCAGAACAACATACCACTCAGAGCACTTACCCATGAAGAAGTATGAAGCTGGAGCTCTGGTCCTGCCTGGTGCTCTGCTAATTCTACAACTACACGCTGGCTGTTTCCCTCACACGTTTTGTCCTCGCTATAATGATGTGCTAACAACCCTGATGGGCCATAGCTGATGCAGAGCTTGTCCTAATGGATAAAGGTTTGGGGGAGGAAAATGACCTAAGGTAACCACAGGGCAACATCTGAGAGTAGTTTGAAAAAAGATCCTCTTTTTTTAAGGGACAGGATCCCCTCAGAGAGTAGGATGGTGCAATAGAAAGGAGCATCCCTGAGACACACATGAGGGATGGGACTGGAGGACAGCATGGGAACTCAGGAGCATGAGGAAGAGAAACAGATCTGATGGGCTTCAGGTGTTCTGCTTGCTTTGGGAAGGAAAGGCCATGCAGAGCCTGAGCAAGGAGATGTGCAGCCACAGAGCGCAGCTCCACCCGGAGTCCGGGTGTGTGTGGATCACTTTGCTGCCTCACTGCTGATAACTGATTGCTCCTTTGCGGCCTTTCTGAGCTGCACAGGCTGCCTCCTCTGACCTACATACACAACAGGGCTCATTCCTGATCTCCGCACACCCATCAGATGCTAATCAAATAAGAAATAAACTACATGTGCTGCTACTGCAGCAGGATCCAGAGGCTGAAGCCAAGGTTAGAGCCTTATTAGTGCCTGGTGCCAGCAAAAAGTCAAGAGGCAGCATCTTGACACTAATGAACCAACAGAATATATCACCCTAGTTACATCTTCATTTAAACAGTCCACAAATCTGAACCACTTGTCCACAGTACCTGAAAATGAAGCCTCTTCTTTATATGTTCAAGTCTGTAAGGAGTAAAGAACAGTCACAAACAAAATATCTTTCTCTCTCCCATAAGCTTTGTGGGCCTTCCTTTTTTTTATCTCGAGGTGCAAATATTCATCAGGTTGGGACGCTTAATTCGAGGAGAAGTTCACAGAACCAGCTAGCCTTCATTCAAGCAGTTAGAATGAGCACTTCTCCTATGGCCTTTGGCTAAGTCTTGCCCTTTTTGATGTCAGGAGGGATGAAAGCACCCCTTATCATGAGACACCTTTTTCTGTAACTGTCTTTGACACTGGGAAGATTTGCTGCTGAAGCCTCAGCCTGTCCACAATAAACAGGAACAAAGATCTCCTCAGAGACCAAACTTTGAAGGTGCTGAGTAACACCTTTGTCTCTTTGTCTTGACTCTTAGGAGGAAGAAAAAACCTTCTCTGATGTGACACAATGTTGGGAGCCCAGGTCCTTTTCAGGGGCACCTCCCTATTACCCCGAATGCAGCACCCAGGAACTCTTCATAGAATCATAGAATCCCAGACTGGTTTGAGTTGAAGCTCATCAGTTCCAACTCCTGCCCGTGGCAGGTTCACCTTCCATAGAGCAGGGTGCTCCAAGCCCCTGTGTCCAGCCTGGCCTTGAACACTGCCAGGGATGAGGCAGCCACAGCTTCTCTGGGCACCCTGTGCCAGCGCCTCAGCACCCTCACAGGGAAGAGCTTCTGCCCAAGAGCTCATCCCAATCTGCCGCCTTCTTGTTTTCTTTGAGTTTTAGATGGAGAATGATTTGCACGTCCCCTCCTCCTGCTCAGGCTGAAGGGGCTGGGATGGGTCACACAGGAGGCCACTGGCTTCTGTCACCTCCCAGGGCTGCCAACGCTGCCCCTCACTGCTGGAAAAACAATGGACAGGGAGAGTTGGAAAGATGAACAGATATGGAGCAATAGCATGTAAGAAAATTCAAGATGTGCTCCTCAGACGTTCCAGGCGATGTGCTCAGTAGACAGCTGGCAAATGGGAGAGATTGGAAGTGATGGAACAGGTCAAATTATTTAAATGAGAAAAAATAAATTCTCCCCAGCCTAGCCCAGCAAGTTGACAAAGCAGCCAACTTATCTGCTGGTTGTAGAGCCCTTTGTCTCTGTCACCGAGGTCATTAAACTCCCGGCTGCAGAGCCCAGCCTGGCTGCTAGCTTGCTACTCCAGCGGCCCCGCCGCCCGGAATTGCCGGGCCCTGCCCGAGCGATGCCTCCCCGGCTCTCCCGGCCCTCGCCACGGGGGCCATAGGGGACATCGGACAAACCGGGATCTGCGGGACAGGGGGCAGAGGGACCCCGGGACCCCGGAGCTCCCGCTCCCACGGCGTCCCCCCGCCCCGCCGGCCCCGGCCG
>JAOEHX010008459.1:7640-18311 GCA_025448015.1 Bolborhynchus lineola
TGTTGAGGACTAGTGGGTCTGACCTACCAAAACTTTTAAAGGTTGTTGTGATGTGTCATTGCAATTAATGAATCCCAGGGCCCCCAAATAACACTGACTGAATTTATTTGAAGTAAAGGTACTTAAAGAGTCCTCCTTGAAGGCAGCCTCTTCTCATCCTGAGCTTCCAGGTGTCTAGCCTTCCTTGTTGCCCATCTCTGTATCTTTTCTAGTCAACATAATGCTTTCAGACCAGAAATGCATAAAGTATTCAAAAGGGGGGTTCACCAAAAAGGCAGGTGATTTGTTTTCAACATAATGCTTTCAGACCAGAAATGCATAAAATATTCAAAAGGGGGGTTCACCAAAAAGGCAGGTGATTTGTTTTCCATAATTTTCCCAATTATTTCTAAAATTTAGCTTGACTGCCAGTAGGTATTAAGCTGACAGTCTAAAAACAAACCCATACACTAGACTCATAGAACAGTTTGAGTTGGAAGGGATCTTTACAGGCCATCTCATCCAACTCCCCTGCAACGAGCAGGGACACATCTAGATCAGGCTACCCAGAACCACATCCAGCCTGGTGCCGAGTATCTCCAAGGATGGCTTATCTACCACCTCTCTGGGCAACTCAGTGTTTTCTTAGTTTTCATAATTCCATTGATTAAAGACTGTTCCTTGTTCAAAAGAAAGCTCATTTACTTCGCAAATAGGTATTTCCAAGTTACTATTTTGATGCAAAAAATCAGGAAGTCTCTTCAAAGAAACTATTTAACAATACAATACGTGCTTCCTTAATTGATCTGGAGGATATGTGCAGATCACCTTAAGTGTAAGGAAAAAAAACCCAACACCCCAAAACCAACTTTAAGGTGCTTTTAAATTAATTTAAACCGACAAAAATGTGGGGGTCTACACAAACAAACAAACAAACCCTAAGAAAAGCTGACCCTAATCACAAAGAGAAGAAACCCTCTTATTTGTGGTGGTGCTCCTTCACTTGTAGAAATATGCTTTCAGAGTCTCCCTGAAGGCAGGTTCCTACCAAAGAGATTCATTTAAATGCAAAAAACCTGTTATGAAAGGTGAAAAGCACAGAAAACAGTTACCAAATATATAAAACCACCATTATAAAATACTACTGTCATTTTAAGAGAAAGCCTATGTGAAACAAAAGGACATCTGCAAGCTCTGCAGTTTGAGGGTGCTAATGTAAATGGTTCCATAATATATCCCTTTTATAAACTGAGTAATAAGCAGCACCTGTGGATAAAAGTCTGCTTATTCTTCAGATGGAATCTGTAACCCACTTCACATTATAGGGAAAAGGTTAATTCTGCTCAACAACATGCTGCGTCCTTCGGTATTTGATTTTATGTACCATTCCATGGATAGCTGGTTTTAACAGTTCATTTATTTTTCTTCAAGTGAAGCTTTTGAAACTTGAATATTTTGGTGCTATCCCTGGAAGCAGATAGCATCGGACCCCTTGTGTGAGGGCAAATACAAAAGAGAACATCCAGTTAATACAAAAGAAGTCCACAACAATGAGATACTCTCTTAAGTAAGAAGATTATGAGATAGAAAGGGGCAGACATTAGAAAGAAAAATATTCATTGAGCATATCACACAACTATGCACTTCAGAAGTTTTGCACTATCATATAAAGTATTTAATACTGATCAGGAATTTGAAGTAACCAAACACATCTCACTGACTCACAATGCTAGACAGAAAAGCCCTAAGACCATTCATGAATTGCCAGCAACTCATAAAAACTTGGGTAAGTAGCAAGGAATGTAAAAGTTAAGACACCTGATTCAGTTTGGGATTTAGTAAACTTTCAGACTAATCAGGGAGCTACACTCAAAACAACACATTCAGTGCTTCAAATCGATAGGGAGTCTCAAGAAAGAGGAAATCAGCAGCACAAACCAATTCATCTATTCTTATGTCAACACAGCATAATACTATGAAAGGAAAAGGAATTAGTGTTTTATATCACTCCCAGCACATTTCTGTTTGTTAGGAAGTTTACTACCAATATCAAATGAATAGGAAACATAAACAATGCATGAATCTCTAAATAAAAAAAGTATCACTGGTTTAACAGAAACAATGTAAATTCAGCAAGAACGGAAGGAAATTATTTCAAGTAAGTTCCCTTGATATAGATCCAAATATTCACATGAAATTAAATTATAGCATCCCTATTGTTCCCTAATAATCACTGAGAAATAGAGGTCATTATTTTGCATTCCCTGGTGGCTTGTTCCTGAAGTCATTGGAAGGGCAGTGAGGATGAACTGACTTTTCATCCTGTTTGTGCTACTTGTAAACCCAAAAATCAGAGCTGCTTGGCTCAGTTCTTTTAATGCACCACTGACAAACAGCATCATCAAATTAACACCACCATGAAATGACATATCAAACATGAGGCTGTATATCATAAAAAAGATGTCTTATGAGTTACTTTCTCCTTTATTTGCTTTTTAAGGGTAAATGTTTGGTGCATGGCCTTTGTTTTTTTCTAGAATTTTTTTTAGCATCAGGAAATAAAAGACAGGATAAAAGAAACTGACTTACATTAATCGCCATATTATTACTGCTGCCAATAGTAATGGCTGCAAAGCTTTAGACAACAGAACATTTATTTACATGAAACACAGTTTTATTTAACCTTACACTGCAGTGTTTTTTCTAGTAATACTGTTCATAACTTGTTTCATTAGCTGCTTCTAAAGAAAACAAAACTGAGTTCCTTTTGGTTCTTCCTGCAAGAACAGAAGACTTGCTAAGCACTTCTCAAACTATTTCCTTGGAAAGACATAACTTATACATTTAGTGGGCGAGCACTCAATCTCATCAAAACAATAATAGCAATTATGAAGAATTTAATAAGCAACAGATGAGAAATAAATTGGTGATATTAATATATAATTTCCACATGAAAATTTCATTCACACACTTCTACAAAAGCTCATAAATTAGTAATAAAAAAATCAAGGCAGGGAAATAAGATCATTAGACCAATCTGCCATTCCATTCAGGATGTGTTGATACAACACTACCTTTTACTATCACACACTTCAAGAATCAAAAGGAAGTTGTAAATGGTATGATGAAGCGTACCCATAAGCAGTCTCAAGTAGATATTTTTCTCTAAGCCGACCACAAAATGTCAAAAAGAATTTTTTTAAAAAAAGTTAAAAATCCAACACCAAACCAAAACAGCAACACCTTTTCCAAGCAAAGGAAATAAAAATCTTAAAGACCTGCGTGCCCTGTCTCAAGCTCTCCCATCAGCTCAGAAATTTTTCTAAAACTATCACTAATCTGTAAACTGGTTGGCTTGAAGTGCTGCCAGCATAGAAATCAAAGTTTATGCAGAATGCTTCATACTTTCTCAGAAATGATAAAAAAAAAAAACTTTTGAAGACTTCACAGTTAAATCACAAATTTGTCAAGCAGAAATCCCTTATTACTAGCAATCTGTTCAGCATATAGCACAGCACACCGATCCTCGCAAGGACCTCTGGTTTCTGATGGCACACAGAGCACTGGAGAATAAAATCCAAGCATCTTTGACAAAAGTGATACTTGAATAGCTTAATTCCAATAATAATTAAATAAATTACACCAACAGGCAGATCAAAATTTTTAAAGGCAGAAAAATCTTTAAGTTTGCTGATTTTTTTCTTATTCAAATGTTGCTATTATGGTAACTGTATGTTCCCAATGTTCTCAGCATGAGCATTCAGCCTGAAGAGTAAACAGACTGGATTTATTTCAAACTTAGTAAAAAGCTGGATGCAAAGGACTTCCCATCAAGAGCAGCTTCTCCACACATGACTACTATTTGCCACTTTGCTTACTATGATTTGATGATTGCATTCTACTAAACGTACAGCCGCACACAAAATATTTTTCCATGAGACTGAAATCTCACCCAAGACTCTGACTTTGCATAACAGCTCAGTGTATTGGTTTTGCATGGCAAGATTTTGGTAATGGGGTTACAGAGGTGGCTTCTGTGAGAAGCTGCTAGAAGTTCCTCTACGTCTGATGGAGTCAGTTCCAGCTGGCTCAAAGACAGACCCACCACTGGCCAAGGGTGAGACTGATCTTTTTTCACTGAATAAAATTTATGGAGTTTCCCCTTTTTACTCTAATGGCCTTCCTACAACATACAAAGTAAAACATTACATGGGAAGGTCAAATTATAAACCACAGAGAGACCAGAAACTTTTAAGAGTAAAAAAAGGGAATGATTCCTCTGAGGAAGGGAAAAAAAAAAAAAGAAATTACACATACATATTATGAATTATTAACTAGTTTGAAAAATAAAACATTCACCTATCCATTGTTTCTCCTTTTTCTAATAGTTAGCTCACAATAACCTTTAACCTAAACTGGAAAGCTGTTAGTTTCAAACCTTGTTTAGCTAAGTAATTACCAAGTTGTCTGGTAAACATCTTTAAGGTGGTACTGAACAGTCACCTCACTCCACCTACCAGGAAAAAGTGTTCAGCATGAAGGAAAAAGATTTGCACTTTTATAGGTTTAGGTGATATTAACTATGCAACTGCACCATATAAATAGTTATTAAGTTACCACATTAAAAATGTAACCAATTCCATGGTTATTTACTCCTAGGAATAAGAGAATTTCACATTCCAGCCTCTTCCTGGCTAATATTTGCTCCAATCTGAGTCAGAAAATCCTTCTCCTCACCTCCCTAAGCATCTGTAAAATGCTTACAGGAAAGCCAGGACAAGACATCGTCATTATTGGATGGATTAGAGCTAGTTAAACTTTCACCATTTTTAAGAATCCCCTCCTGAGGTTAATCCTTACACCTTAACTTCTTCATTCATTATTGACTTCCAAGGAAGAAAAAAGAAAACTAGTTTCATTGCTTATGTGGATTTTTTAAAAAATACATGCACAAGGAGAAACCCATAATTTCTTTAACAAAGCTACATCTGTAGATTTATCTGCATGGAAACAAAGGGAGTAATACCACAATAACAAATCTGACAAGTCCAATCTATAATGTATTCTGCAAGATTTCTCAGGGGTGATGAATATGCTTTCTCTTACCACTTATTTATCATATTCCCAGATTTCTAGGATATATTCACTGAATGACACTGGAATAAGAGTATTTCATTAAACACAAATACCGACATTTCCACTGCACACTCTTTGTTTACGGTTTATTTTATCGCTGTGCCTTGTGACTAACAGGGCACAATGGGTGGAAGGAAAGGTACAGCAGCAGTCAAATGTCACTTTGAGATGGGGAGTGAAGAAACTGTTTTCAAATCAATGCAAAAAGTATTCAGCTGAAAACTGCATTAAAAATTGCCACAGTCTGTGGTAGCACATTTCTGCCTTTGCAGAATTCCAAGTGATTCTTATGAAATACTTAACATCTACTACACAAATAGGAAAAAAACCAAAAAAAAATAGCACTTCAGGAAGAATAAAGTGTACTATTTTATATAAAAAGAGGTCCAATGCAACATAATATTGCCAGCACACTTACCAGTCGTCTCCTCTCCTCTTCAACAGCAATCAGAAGCCGAGCAAACTCTTTCAGTGACTGGGCTGAAAAGAAAACAAAAAACTCAATGTCCTGGTCAGAACTATATTTTAAGACCAGAGGAGACTGTTATCTGGATTTAAGCTGTACTGATAAAATACTGTTCTTATACAGGACTTCACTGAAATCAGTATTCATTAAATAAGGCCCAGACTGAAGCAAGCAGCAGGTCAAGAGCATATATAAAACAAAGGGAAAGAACCTGAATGTTGAGAGTCACATGTATTTAAAAAACAAATTTTTAATCAGAATACGGCAAGCTGATTTTCCAGAAATGTGCAAAGATCAGTTTCAAAGCAAAGAATTCAACAATCAGCAGCAAACTTTACTTTAGCACTAGGAGCAGAAGGAAGCCAAAAAGAAAATACTGAGTTACTCATATTAAAGTGCAGCAACAAATATTTGCAAGAACTATGCAAAATATTCAGGTAAGAATTTGAAAATCAACACTGTAGGAGAAATGCATTACTTATGCCAAGTGTTTAGGTTCAGCACCTCTTTGGCTTTATGTTTTACAAGGTCAAACTCTCAGGCGACAAGAACAGATGACTGATTTATTAGCAAGCCTTGAATTCCATTACAACTGTGAGAGTCTTTGCTCAAAACTGCCTTCAAATATATGTCAAAGGGCTATAGCGGATGTCAAGTGAAACATAATAAAAGTACTAACCCACAAAAGAGGGGAAGAAAGGGGAAAACGTTAAAAACTATTAAGGCTTCATTCTCATATAAGCAAGTGGTGCAAATCTCTCTATAAAAATCTTTCTGTTTATATTACTTTCTCAAGGGCATATGGGTTATTCAGAATTCAGCATAATAGCTCCACGGTCAAAAATGCCACGGAAGAATCATGTGAAGACAGCTAAGTAGCTTTTTACACTTTCATCAGATGCATCTAGCACCAATTGCTGCCAATGTCAGGATGCTGAATTTCATGGTTTAAGGCTCTCATCTCAAAATGCAGATTTATAAATCCTACAGCTTCTCACAAGAAACTTGATGCAACCTAAATCATCTTTGCAAGAGGAAAAAAAAAAATAATCAAGTAAGCGTAACTTGCAGAATTTCTCAAAAGAACAGTCTTGGAAAAGTCTCCCCAGTTAAACAGCATACACAGCTGAGGGCATGCTAACAGAACTCTCATCCTCTTGGCTATTTTGCCATCTTCTTCAGTGTTTTTCCAGAATGTGACAGTCTCCAATAATACGGCTTCATCTTCTACCAACTGGCTGGAAATTTTTAACAAAATAAGCATATTTTCTAGAAAATCTGCTACCTTCCAATACCTTCTAAGAGGGAACCAGTGTCCAGCTTGCCTTAACTGCCTTATCTGCATTCATGAACTGCTACTTCAGTTTTGGACCATACTCAAATCATTCTTATCCTTTGTCTCATCTGGACCTTGCAGAAGTCACCCTGCATTCTTCTTGCTCTCTTTTAGCTTTCACAGCTGAGAAACACTTCACCGTTTGTTCCAGTTTCTGTTTTCCAACTGCAATTCTATACCTGCGTACCTTGAGCTGTAAATCATTCTTTGCTGACAAATTCTTTTTTCCTCATTATCACTCAAGAGTCCAAATACACCTGGTAAGTTAAATGTCCATCCAGTTCGGTCTTAAGCCTTTTCCTTTAATATTTTTCCCTAAGAACACAAAAACTAGAAAATCTTGCCACTTTTAAGTAGAAGAAATTCTAGGCCTCCTGCACAAACTTCTGAATTCTTTGACTCCGGCTCAACAGGTGAGCCTTTCAGTTACTTACCAGCTCAGTCTTTATCAGTTACAGCTTGATAATCAAGAACATAGTTTACTGTCCTCTGAATTAACTCAGTCTCTTACAATCAGCTTATAATGTCCCATCAGTCAAAATCAGGTAAAGAATAGATGTGGACTGCTTAATTTACCTGATAAGAAATTTGTTGAGCATTACATTCAGGAACAATTACGTACCCATTACAAAGCCCTAAAAACTAACTAAACAATGAACCCAACTATTTCATATTTTCACACTGATATCCCCCAAATTTAACAACTATCCTTACTTGTTGAAACCAGGACAGAGCCAGTTCATCCCCTGCACAGGTGGCAGAGTGATTCTTTACCCACCATTAAGAAAATACTAATCTTTTCAAATAAACTAGATAAACACATTGTTTGAATTTTATTACCTAATTCAGGGAGTTAGGATGCACTTCAGAGAAACAGATGACTTTGTAGTAAAGCCAGCAAGAGAAACAGTTTCCAGATTATTTCAGTGAAATAACTGGTGATTTTTAATTGCAAGATGTATGACTGAAGTCACACGTTAGAACTCCATTCCTTCTCCTCTTCTCCACTTTTTTTACTGTGAAGTCACTCACAATGACAGAATAATTTCAAATTTCAAACAGAAATGATCATACCAAGCACCATCATACCAGATACAAGCCTACTGAAATTTCAGTTTTCCCTACCCACATCAAGCCTTGTGGTCCTCTTCACTTTGGTTCCTGATCATATCGTTAAAACCATCCTTAATACAACAAAGACTCATGACTTTTTTTTCTTCATCATCTGAAACATTAAAGTTAGCACTTCACACCTTTCAGCAACCAAGCACAAACAGTGCTACTTCCTAGCCACAAAGTATGGACCGGACTGAATCTAAATCAAATGGAAAGGGTGTGGGAGTGGCAGGCAAAAGCAACACAGCTGTGGAAAAAAACCCAAATCCTCTCTGGACAGGGAATATTCAGCATTTTAGGAGCAAAAAGAAAAGCAAGAATCAGAAACCTCACAGAAGGATGGCAAGGAACTGTGAGAAGGAAGAACAATCCAGTAACAGAAGCTTCTGATAAACCTTTCTAACTTCAAGGCAGAAAAAGATATTTTTAGTTTCAAAGTCGAAATTTTTGCTTAGGATTTAAATAAATCCAAGACAGGAAGAGGAAAAAAACATTAAAATGGAACGTGCAAATCAAGAATTTCCTCAACATTTAGCCCTAATACAAAAGTATGTCACATATACAGTGCCTCAGCCAAAGATAAAGAAGCTGTCTCCATCTTCTCTTCCCTATGGTTTCAACTTTGCTGGATTATAATGCCAAAGTTTCAGTAAGAACACAAAACCTACACTCTAAACACTGAGATAAACAATTCCCCTGATCCTGGAGACACCTTCATTACACAGACACTGCAATCCTGACTGTGCCTCCACTGTTCCACGCTTAACACCCATCACATCCATCCTTTTGCAACAGTAGATGCCCACAACACCACGGACCATCCCTTCCCATCTCAGGAGGTTCACAGGAAGAACAAGTGAATCGTGTAGTTCAGATCATAAGCAAGGATGCACAATCAGTACCCGGGCAGAGCTCAGCAGCACTGATGTCTCTGATGACCCCAGTAGTTATTCTGTCCTTGCAAGGGCACTATATAACATCAAAAAAACACTTTATCACCACCATCTCTCCTACACCACCAATGAGTAGTGCAGAACTTCTGAAGCCTTTGTGTTATTACACCCTTCTTCCCATACAGCCCCCACTCAGTGTGACCTCATTAAAAGCCAGGGTCCATCCCTAGAGAACTTCATCTGTGCAGGACGCTGCAGCGGGGCTGGTGCCGAAGTCCAGGCAAGGCAGCCTGTGCTCCTCTTTTCCCAGTTTACACTTTTCCCTTCTTCCTCCCCTCTTTTCCCACAGACCTGCTCTGGCTGCAGAGCAGTGACAGCTCTGCCTCACTTGGGGCCTGGGCTTGGAGGACAGATGGGTACATAGTTTTGCATAGTTAAAATACAGAAGATGTAAAAATCAGAAACATTTGTGTCAGATGTGCCCCTCTGCTCTGTCGGGAAGCCCAGGAATTACACACAGCCCTCACAATCTTTTCTTACTAAAACTGCAACAACCTTTTTTTCCCCTGCCCTTCTTTTCAATCAGGATACAGAAAGAACAATTAAAATGAACTTTCTAAATACAAAAGGGGGCGAGGGAAGTAAAAGTCAAGTATTTTACAAGCGGAAATGTCATGGGAATGTGCTGATAAGAAGCAAATTCTGAAAATGTAGCAATAATATAAAGTACAGTATGAAACCTAACTTACATTAAATACGATGGAGTTCTTAATTATTTTCAAGAAGCATGATTGTTACTGATAAGCCATTAAGTAATACTAAGTCATGCCTTAATACATTATTTCAAGCTATTAGGAGATACTAGCTTACAAAATCCAAATGGTTTTACAGTCCGCTTTTTAATTAAGGGCTATTCAAAGGAGTTGTGAGATACTCTTGGCATCATGATGGAACTGATGCCTGTGACAAGCAACACCCAACAACCAGAAACAATGGTATACGTACCCAGCTGTATACTTGCAGTCTCATCCATCACAATTAAAGCAGGTCACCAGCTCTTTTCTCTGGAGTGTTCCCAACCCAGCAACAATTTGCTGCAAAATTTCCCTAATTTAGGAGAAACAGCTCCCAGTATTTAAAAAACCAAACTAAACACCCTTTTTATTTTTAAGTGAAATCATTTAAATCATTTGCTTTGTAAGGAAGCAAATATTTCAAACATATGGTATAGCTCCACAAACAACTAAAAAAACCCTCATTTAGCTGAAATTCTACAATGCATTATTAATATTATTATTATTAATAGTCTGCCTCATTTATGCTCTAGAAATCTGGTTTATTGCATTGAAGTCAACCCAATGGTTGCTAGGCAAAAAACATTTGCTTAATAGAATCACAGAATGGCTTGGGCTGGAAATCCCCTGCCATGGGCAGGGACACCTTATACTCAAGACCATGTTGCCCGAGGCTCTGTCCAACTTGGCCTTGAACACTGCCAGGGATGGAGCATTCACAACTTCTTTGGGCAACCTGTGCCAGAGCCTCACCGCCCTTACATTCCTCCTTATATCCAAATTAAACTTCCCCTGCTTAAGTTTTAAGCCATTACCCCTTGTTCTATCATTACAATCCCTGATGAAGAGACCCTCTCCGGCACCCTTGTCGGTGCCCTTCAGATACTGGAAGGCTGCTATGAGGTCTCCATGCAGCCTTCTCTTCTCCAGGCTGAACAGCCCCAACTTCCT
>JAOEHX010008460.1:0-24165 GCA_025448015.1 Bolborhynchus lineola
TCATTTTGTTTCATCAGGTTCTTGTGTTTATTCCAGTGTGATTCACAGGTATGGAGAGCAGTGAAGCATTAAGGGAAATTAAAATTACCCAAACTCTGGGCAGCTCTAGTATTTTTCTTTTACTTTGGTTATGTTTCCAGTTGTATGGAATCCTCTCAGATTTCTTAATTCTCACTCTTCCATGCAACCTCTTATCTGAGATGACAACTTCAGTCTCTTTTGCCCTCTATTGAAGTGAATTGGTAATAACAATTGCCAATAAAATGTGAGCTCCCAATACATAAAAGAGGGTATAAATAATTGATCTCAGAGCAGTGGGGTGTGTAATTACTTTGTGTACGAGTCTCGTAAGTGCTGCTGAGTCTTCTGCTGGCTCCTACCTATGCGTTCATTTTACCTTCTTTCACTAGCTGTCCTTAGTATGGGATGCAGGCATGGTAATTACGGAAAACTTTTTGTCTGATATTTCTAAGCTGTTTAGTACAAAGCTTTTAATCCTCAGGAAAGGTCTATAATTACCAATATGTATCTTAAAATAATAGACTGAGAGTTCAAATGCTTTTCTTTTTCTAGCAAAATATCTGAACTCAAATAGTTCATAATATTTAAATTTCAAGGAGCTAATGGAGTTAATTCAACAGGTGAATTAAGAACAATCACATACAATCATTTTATTGCAATGTGCTATACTAGTTCTATGATATTGTAATTGTACTTTAAAAACCCACCCCAAACTACTCCCATATGTGTCAGGATATCCCTCAGTCACAGGAAATGAGTGTAGCGAATCTTACTCATTCTTCAAAACAGAGCACGTTCTGAGTCATCCTGCCTTACCCTGCAAGCACACAATACACTGCAACATCGCTATAGGTAGGGGGGTTGGAAGGCAAAGTCACCCTTGTGGGTTAGTTCAAGTAGGCTGCATTACTAACATGACTACTCACAGAATCATAGAACCATAGAATGGTTTGGGTTGGAAGGGACCTTAAAGATCAGCTAGTTACAACCACCCCTTTCATTGGCAGGGGCAGTTTCCACTAGAGCAGGTTGCTCAAAGCCCCGTACAACGTGGCCTTGAATATTGCCTTGGACGTGGGACATTCATAACTTCTCTAGGCAATCTGTGCCAGTGTTTCACCACCTTCACAGTTAAGAATTTCTTCCTGATATCTTATCCAAATCTCCCCTCTGTCAGTTTAAAGCCATCCATCCTTGTCCTGTCACTACTTGCTTTTGTAAAAAGTCCTCTCCAGATTTCTGCTAGGCTCCTTTTAGGTACTGGAAGCTGCTCTAAGGTCTCCCTTGAGCTTTCTCTTCTCCAGGCAGAGCAAGCCCAGTTCTCTCAGCCTGTCTTCATAGGAGAGGTGCTCCACCCCTCTGATCATCTTCATGGTCTTCCTCTGCACTTGCCTGAGCAGGTCTATGTTCCTCTTGTGTTGGAGACCCCAAAGCTGAATATGTTACTGTAGGTGGGGTCTCACATGAGCAGAGTAAAGGGGGAGAATCACCTCCATAGACCTGTTGCTCACACTTCTTTTGATGCAGCCCAGGATATGGTTGGCCTTTTGAAGCTGGTGCTAGCACCTCTGCATGCTGGTAGTACCTGTGTGCTAGTACTGCTGCCCTTTGCATGGGGATATACCAAGCTGCTTCAGATTAACTGCAGTATGTGGGCATCATGTTCAGCTACTGGAGAAGGTATGTCCCACATGTGAGGCTGCAAACTGATTTTGTCTTAGTGCTCTGAGAAGATGCAAATAACTACATTTAGTAGTAGAAATCATTATGCTAATTTGAGTAGCATAGTGCAGCATTCCTGTGTCAAAGCACAGGTACAGCCTGGATGGGAAAGTAAGGGAGTACACAAAACCACGTGGTATAATTGAATGTTCGGACTACACAGGGAAGTGCTGTCAGTGAGATATATGTTCTTGGAGTAAAAGCCTGAACTTGTGACAAATATGCATATGCAATTATGATTATAAGGCCAGAAAAGGTTCCCTTGGCACAGACTAACTCGTGTGGGTTACGTCCCTTCTCCTTACTGTTACTATCCCCTGTTACTGTGGTGGCAGTTGCATCCCACACTGCAGCAAGTGTTCATTTCTACTTCCTATTTTCAGCAAGAGAAGCAAGTGCTTCCTCCACCGACTTTCAGAAAGCCGTTGTGTTTGTGGTAAACAAAGTGCTTTCAGTGACTGCTGTTGTACCACTCTCTCGCCACTTGCTAGCACAGAATCTTCATCAAGAGTTGAGGAGAGAAGAAGGAAGAGGAATTCTGAAGTCAACCCCACAATTAGATAAGTGAAGACTTAATGACAAAATACTTCACAGCACTTTTAAGGATAATTTGGTTCTATCTTGTGGCCATGAAACAATCTTAAATAACTTGTCAACAATGGTATCCTGCTGGGATAGAATAGGACCTTCTGGCTTTAATGAAGAGCCTGGCAATCAAGTTTCATAAGGCTTTACTTAGAGCTGAAAGCATGAATATAAACACACAAGAAAACACTTAGCAACAGTTTGATTCATGTTTGTGCTTTTGGAACTCTGCAGTTCCTCCTGACAGGTAGAGGAAAGCTGCAGGCTCCTTTGGCTCCTCTTCCAGCAAAAAAGGAAATAGTTTTCTGTTATTTCCAGATCAGACTTCTTATATTGGGATGGGTAGTGCTCATGCTGGGGCTGGTCATAATTTACGACAGTCCCTCCCTGAATCCCCAGTAACATTGCTGTTGCTGTCTTGTTCTGCTGTTAAATGCTATGTCTGTACTTGCTTGTGGTCATCTAACCAATGTTCATCAGTAGACTCTACTGTTCTTAATGTGAGAGTATTCTGTGACAGGCTTTAATGCTTCTGTAGAAGTTAGAGCAGCACATGTGTCTGTGTGTATCTTTCTGATGCAAAAGGAAATGGTCTTGCCACCGATCCTTCCTCCTCCTCCACTCCATTGTGCCATGTTGCACCTCTGCGTATTTCAACTTTACTCCAGAAGGAATTATGCGAACAGGCAGATAGAATTAGGCTGACAGACAGGAGGACAGGCTGGTCCTCCTGAAAGATGCAGAATGAGGGGTTCTGCTGTGTGCTGGAGCCCGAGGAGGAATACCAATGTGTTCTGCAAAGTCTCCCTATTACACTTGAAAGAGAAATTGATCCTTCTTCATGTATCTTCCATGCCTTGCAAAATGCAATTTGGAAAACCACTCTTATTTACTACTGTGAAGCATTAAATATATATATATCTCTACAAAGTGTGAGAATTTCCTGACCTCAGGGTATGAGCTGATTTTAAGCAGCTTTTTTTAATCTCCCTGTGTCATTTTGCTCTTTTATTTTCTATTGAAAGTGAGTTTATATGAGTCTTAAAATGCTAGTTGGATAAGACCAAATATCTTTCACCAGATAGAAGCAGAAAAGGAAACAGATGTGTGAGGAAGTTTGGGCCACTGACTGAGCTACCCATCCTTTGCTATGTGTTTGACACCGATGGTGATTTTAAAGTGAGGATTTTGCTCTGTGTGTCTCTGTGTTTGGCCTCCTCAGTGCAGGCTGCTGCATCGTCAGGAATGTGGATGCTTTCTGCTGCCCAGGATCCTGTTTTGTTACAGCTTCCTTCTTCGGACACTAGCCAGAAAATCACCTTGGAAACCCAGGCACCAGTTTCCATGGTCACTTGGAAAAGCATGTGTTTCCTTCCATTGCATGGGGCTTTAGGGGGAGGAAGCCCACAAGCTTTTTTTTTGCAAGAGTGAGTTCAGTGGGATTGGACTCCAGAAGCTGCATCCTGATCTTATTTCCTCCGTCAAATCCCCAATGAAACCACTGGAGCTGCAGAGTATAAACAAGGACAGAATGTGGCTTTACATGGATGTGCTCACAACTGAGCTGTGAAATGACGTCTTGCAACTTGCCTCTGACTTGTTACCAACCCAGAGAAACTCAAGGGTGAGAAAAACAGGAATTAACAGAACCTTGTTCTCCTCCAATTGCAGGCACATAAAATTTCACGAACAAGAAATAAAAGCCTTTGCAAGCATTCACCTGATGGTTGAGATGAAACCCAGCCGTAGCTGGTCAGACTAAAGGTACGACTGTGCCTGTATCCTGTACTCAGAAATGGCCCGGGGCTACTGGTGGAAAAAAGTGCAAGAAATAGGTTCCTGAAATCAGCTAGTTGGATCAAGCATGGTAGGATCAACAGGCAGACCGTGCAGATGTGAAACTTGTTGGTTTTCCCTAAGGAAAACAAGAAATGTACCTCAGGCTAGCATGTAAAGACCTGAAGCTCCTCTCCATTGTGAGCACGTAGGCTGCAGCAGAAACATCCTCACATCAGGTATTGTCATCAGGCCAGGGGAAATATAGCAAATACAGAGGATCTATTAAACACTTTGCAGTAGTTTTCCAGATCTGCAATTTGAAGCCATGATAATTTCTTTATGAACAGTAACTCTGCTTGTTGCAACTAGAAATTAGTGTTTCAAAGGAAGAATTTTTCCTTCCAGTTACGTATGTGACCATTATCAAATGTGGGAACTGAAATACCAAATCACCACAGCTCCTGCCTTCTTCATTCTTACTTTTCCTAACCTTATATTCTGAAGGAAAATTATTAAAGAAACAGTAAATCCAATGTCAAATACCACAATAATATTTTTTGTTAAATTTGATTATTCAGGGTGGAGATGGAGGGAGTGGAGACACATCACTGCCAATGCACAGCAAGGTGTGAACAGATTTGAGCTGATTTTGCCCAAGCTAAGAGCTGACTAGATGCCAGCTAGCCAGTCCAGAAGCTACATAAACATGGTAGCATGCCTGATGTGTTGCTATATCTTGCTAAGCCAATATGCCCTGCAATTCAAAATAGTCCAGCATATTATTTTCCACACTATACTGAAGTGTGGAGAAACTAAATGATATGATTGCTGTTGCTCTTTCAAAGCCAGTTTAATCGGTTCAGTAAATTCAGGCTGTTTGGGGCATGCTTCATTCATGATGCCCATTAAATCATGGTAACTCTCACAGCAACACACTTGTGGAAGCTACTGTTGAACGATTGGTCAGTACTCTGTTATATGATATTTGCTTCAAAACACCTGGGATTTCCATCAGCAGCTCTGAATCCCCTGAAACCAACTGTTGGTTTCAGTAACCACAGCTCAAGTGAACAGTTTACCTCTGCATTGATCAATTCTGTGCATACCCTGCAGAGTCATGGATAGTTACAGCCTTTTACTGCTAACAACCAAGAAAAGGATAAACTCTGCTTATATTAATTTGCAAGTTCACTTCAGAAACGTGTCTGCACCTTCATTACCTACTTATTTGCAATTTTACCACCATATTTTTGTATTGCACCAATTCTGAAATTCAGTTTCTAAACAGATACAGTAAATTATGTGGAAATACTGAAGCACAGCCTACATCTTACCATGGCTAGGGTGCAATGGGAATTGAACCCCTCCCTACAGCTACAGACCTCCCAAGAGGTTACATTCACCTTTAGTGTTTTTTGAACTGTTCCAGCCAAGTTTAATATTAGGCCTGTTTCACTAACATTTGCTTACATCTTTGCTAGGAGATTGCTTTCTAATTACCCATGCCTAACCTGCAACCATCAGTTTCTCTTAATCATAATATCATAGAATCATAGAATCGTGGAATCATAGAATAGCTTGGGTTGGAAGGGACCTCTAAAGGTCATCTAGTCCAGCCTCCCTGCAATGAGGAGGGACATCTTCAACTAGATCAGGTTGCCCTTAATCTTGCTCCCTTAACTGGACAAGACTAATATTAATTCTGTTGAAGTTAATTTCTGCTAACCTTGTTTTCAATAACCCATTATTTTCTGGTGCAGTTATTTAAGCAGGAGCAACTTGGCTTGGCTGTAAGAATGTGGCATGTCAAACTACTCTATTTGTCACTCTTTCTAAAAGACATTAAAGTAATGAAGCAGCATGAAATGGTGGTGATATTAATTGAGAAGACTTTTGGAAATGCCAAAATGCTGGCTGCTTGCAGGTACTTAGTGGGTTTACCCAGTGCATGTACTTTAGTTCACACTCCATAAATCAGCATCATGTCACTATTCTCCTGTAAGTCTTATGGGAAAAAAACAACCACAGTAATAATAATAACATCATTGCATATAATTACTATGTGGACAAAAAACCTCCATATAATAACTAGTGCTCTCAGGAATGGAGCTGTAGCTAGCTAAAATAAGATAATACTAGACCCCTGCCATGGGAAGTCATATGGATAAGTGCTTGTGACTTCAGAGAAGGAGCATCAGAGCAGAGCCCATCAGAAAATCAGTTGAACGCAGCCCTGTGCACAGACCATGGCAGATGCAGGATTGTGGATAAAGCGAAACACCAAATGGTTTCTTCCCCAAGGGGAGCCCACTTTCTTCCTGATAGATAAAACAAAGGTCCTGTGGCAAAAATGGTATCTTATAATGTAACCACATTTAGTGTCAACATGTAAGTTGCAAAAGCCTCTTCTAACCTGGAGATCCCTGACCTTGCAACTTCCAAGTTGTTTCAACACCAGCCTTTGTGCGTGTGTAACACAAACCAGTTGATATTATCCATGCAGTATTTGCATCATTTACAACAGAGAAGGAAACTTGTACAAAATAATTCCCCTGATTGTTTCTGCAAGTGATGGATTGCCGCCACTGAAATGCCACAGAATATACTGTAGCTAGTTTTATTCTCAGCCACTGAATATAGATGTATCCATCCACGGTGGACTCAGTTGCCTCTGCACAGTGATATTTCTGCTTCAAATGTGACCAGCAGCTCTTGAGAAGTCTCATCAAACAATATACACATGCTGCAGCTACCTGTGGGTGCAATTAACTTCTTGTGCATTTACCAATGCATGTCTACATTTGATGGTTGGTAAGACCTTTTTAACACAGGATTATGCATTAGAGAAGGACATGACATTTTAGCCAGGCAAATGGACAGCAGTGGGCTGTCTTGGTAGTGACCTACTCTGCATTTGCAAGAAACTTCTGCTGAACCCCCAAACAGTTTCCGGTCCGTCTCAGTACAGATAAAATGGATTTTGATTTGGTTTTTGGTCTTGGTTTAAGACACAGGAGGATGCACAAAACAGAAAGGACAGAAGCCCCATTGCTTTAGTCTGATGGCCAGTCCAATATTTTAGGGAAGATGATTTTAAACCTTTCCACCACATTCCTGGAGAATAAGGGAATCCATCCATCTCTCTCTTAGAAGGAGTAGGGGAGGGGGGCAGCCCTTACTGGGGTCACCTCTATGCTGGTGTGAAGGAAATTTGGTCCTGTTTCATCCCTTCTGTGCATGCCTCTTTGCTTAGGGCCTTGGAGATCCTCTTTCGCAAGTTTATGGTGCTTCTGCCCTTGGAGATACACCTCTCCTGGTCTTCCTGGTTTGAAGGCCCTAAACATGCTTTTTCCCAGATGTTTCTGGGGATCATCCTCTGGTGTGGCCTGCCAGGGATAAGGCACAATGATGCTCAGTGATGTGCAAGGGATATCTGAGTGTGATGATGAGATGCAAGGGACATCACGCTCTTTAAAATTACAGCCAGGCACTCCTGGTTGTGAGCTGAGACTGAAGGGCTGATGCTTTGGTTGGTGGAGGAAGGAGCCCAGTATAAGACAAGAGTCTCCTGTGGTCATGAGGGGAACAAACTAGGGTGCTGAGCTACCCCCAGCTATATGCCTGGAATTCCCATACCAGCTGCAATGTCTGCGTTGCAGTAAGTTCCATAGTGCAGTACTTTGTTCTGGTTTTATATTTCCTTCAGTTGAAGAAGAACATTTCTGACTGTAGAGTCTGAGCTTTCAACTTCAATATATTTAATTGGTGCAAGATGTTTCCTCTAGGAACCTCAGACCTTTCCAAGGGTCAAATCTCAAAGTCAGAATTTCATCCTGAAAGATGGTTTCAGTGAGGGTTAGGGAGCATTGGGACAAAAATCTTGTAGCTGTTGGTCATAACAGCTGTTTTTCATTCAGAATGCAATGTAAGAAACAGTAAAGCTCCTTTGTGGAATTAGATAGCTGAAACAAACCCAGCTATTGCCAAGAACACAGCAACATACACCACTGTAAGGCACCCAGATAAAAGAGAAGGTTTTCTTTGGGCTGAATACAAATGCAGAGGTGTGGGCACTGTGTGATGGAGCTAGACATGAAGAGAAGCAGCAAAACTATCACAGGCTGCCAGAGATATATCAGGAAAGCAAGGAGATACTCATAGCAAGGATTAGGCATGTTGCCTCATGAAAAGTCTGTAGCCATAGACTTCTTCCTATGAGAGCTCTGCTGAAAGGATTTTGAAACTGAGAATAAAGTGTTCCCCTTTTTTGATAACTTTGGGTTAAGACTTTCTATGTAAAAGAGACAAAAGTCATAAAAAGATCTGACTCAACGTCAAGTTTTCTTCCTGAAGGAAACTTCCAGTAAGACTCCAAACACTAAACAGCAGTTCATATCCAAATGGGAAAAGCATCTCTCCTCAGGATTTTGCCATCGTTACAGCAGGCTCTACCTGGGAGATGGGATGAGACAGCCATGGTCCTGGCTGGCAGAGGGGAAGTCAGACTGTCACCATGAAAAAAATAAAGTAACCATTAAAAAAAATAATTGTAAAAATTAAAAAAAAAAAAAAAAAGTAAAAAATTAACTTGTAACTATTTTTTAAAATGTAAAACTCTTCAGTGGACCGTGCCATGAATAGTTAACAGGAGAGCAACAAGGGCAACAGGCAAACATCATTATAGCCTATGCTTGTTTCATACCTCAGCTAGAGCAGCTCCATCTCTCCTCCTTCCTTTCACATGGAGCTAGGAGGGATCAAGTGGGCAGTGGTAGCACCTCTCCACAGGGATGTGCTGCACCCAGCTATCAGGAGCAGGGTGTCTCACCCAGGCACGCAGTCAGCATGGAGGAACCTCCTCTGCCCCTTACTGGGAGCAGTAATGCTGCTTTCAGGCTGACTGGCTTTGAGTAGCACTTGGAGCCTTGGATATCAGGAAGAGAGCATTTTTCTGGTCCCACAGGCAGCTACAGTGGGCAGTGGAAGCATCATAGAAGGCCAGCCAGAAGATCTGAGTTTGTGTAAAAGATTCACCTTCTTTGGTTGGCTTCTTGCCTGTATGGTACCCTGGAATTCCTTGAGGAAGCCTTTTTCTATCTCTGAAAAGCTTCCTCACAGCTTCCTGAGATGAGAAAAATCTTCCTTTCTGGTGAAGTTAAAGGGTCAGCACCTGTGGAGCATCCCTTTGACTCAACTGGTCAGAGACTCCATACACCATGATGTATAAAAAAAGAAAGGGCAGATGTAGCAGAAGGGCTTCAGAAGTTTGCGCAGACAAAATGATTCACCAAGGAAAACTGTATTAAAGTGAAAGTAGGTAGGAAGCTCAAGCCTGGAAGCAGACTAGCAGGTCCTGTGAAGTCTGTCTGTGCATTCGTTAGCCTGAGCCTTGTGGGACTAGTTAGTTCTTCAGTGAATTTCCATTTCCTAGAGCTCTTTGAAACTTTCTGTCATTGTGCTCATCCCTGAAAACCCAAGCTAAGCTTGGTATTTAACATGTGTTTATCATTTTTGAAGAGCAGAACATGGGAAGAGGGTACAGAAAACAAAGCAAAATCATAACTTTCTAAACATATACTTTCATTAAGAATGAGTTACCAGGTGGTTCTGGCTGCTTCAGGTATGGCTGGTGGTGTAATACACTCACAAATTCAAAGGAGAGCTGCTCTCTCTTGTGAGAAGAACAGCTAAGCTGTTTTATTAGAGAAAATAGTCTCAGAATAAATACCACCAGTACAAAAGAAAAAAAGGCTGCCCATTATCTCCTAATAAAATTGGAAAATAAATGATTGTTCTAAAGAAAATAGAGTGGCCTGTGCAATTTGGCTGTTCCTATTTACATTTTGAAATAGATATGGCCATACAATGCCATGGGCTTTGAATATCTAGACAGTGAGAAGCTGCCTCTTCCAGATTCAGGAGAGATGCCCATGAAGTAAGCCAAACTTCTAGGATCCATCTGGCTTTTGGGAAGGATATGGGAAGGCAGAGCTACGGGCACAGGCAAACCATGGCTTCTGGATGCTTTGGGGAGCTGGGAACCCTTCAGCCATGCCTGCCAGCACATAGGAACACTATGCAGCTCACATAGGTACAATATGCAGCTGTCCCCATTTCCCACTGCCATATCAGCCACCTTCAGATGTTCTCAGTGGTCAGTGAAGATGTCAACTGTCTACCTGATATGGATATTTGAGTATCTTGAGGGGTCTATATGAATCACATCGCTAATCAGAGCTAGAGATGAGACCTTTTCCCAGTCATACCTGGGCTGGCTTTTCATAGAAACATAGGTAATAAATTAGCTAGTGTTCATTAGGACCTGTAGGATGGCGTGTGCAACGATGGCACTGAGATACGTGTGTATGAAAATGACATTTGTAAGCTACTTCACCTCTATAATGTCACTCACCAGTGTTGGAAGCAAGCTGTAGCTAGAAAGCCCCAGCAGATGTTATTGCAGTTTCCAGGGGAAGGGATGCCATTAGGCATTTCAGCTGGAGAGAAAGGCCATTGTGCTTCAGAATTCTTTTCCAGTCCCACAGAGGTTCATAATTCTTAAGGATTGCCTAGTTGATCTTGATCTAAGCATTACAAGACACTGCTAGGCTAAGAAACCCTCTCAGGATTGTACGACAAACCACTGATAGACTATGGAACAGCAATGGAAAGAATCCAGACTCACAGGCCAGAAAAGATGAGTGTGTTTTATTTACAGAATACATGTGCCTGCCTATAAAAATGGATCTTTGTGAGGTTATCTGAATAGTCCAAGATCGGATAGTTTGAGTCTCTAGAAATAAAGAAAGCTCTTCACTGGCTTTGGATAAAATATTTTTTCAGTGTATAAATTTTTCTACAATTACCATTAAACAAATTCGCAGAGACTGTGAGTGCAGCATGTAGCTTTTATTTTTTATAGAGAAATCCTTAGGGAAAGTTCTTCAGCTGATGCATACTGAGGTAGCTCCAGTGACTCCAATTACATTAGGAGATTTAAACCTGCACAGTATGTATATGTATGTCTGTAATCTAGAAATATACTTAAATTGCTGCTGAAAGTAACCAAAAAAAAACCCAAATCCTTATACAAATATGTTTTACTAATAAGATTGATAATATCAAATTGTCATCATGTTATAAGAAAGAGCACATAGTTATTTCACCTGGGCACTTGTCAGTTTCCTGATTCTGGTTTGAAAGAGCCAGTGCTGGAGTGCAGTGTTTTCCACTGCTGTATTCAGCAGTACGTGCCAGTCACATCAGAGCAATTGAACACAAGCTCACCCATGCGTGCCCTGTGCAGGGACTAATAGCCACTTAACTACCGTCACTCCTAACCACAATTTATATGCAGCCCGAGGGTAGCTCATTAGCTCTCTCGTTGCTGCTTCCATACCCGGAAGCTTCGTCGGAGCTGGGGCCCGTTCATAGCAGCCGCTGGAGCGGAGCCCCGGGCCAGGGCCAGGGCCGGGCAAGCCGCAGCCGCCGGGTGGCAGCACGCACCCGGGTACCGTCCGGTCCCAGCTCCGGCGGGGCCGCTCGGCCTCCGCTCAGCACGGGCGGGAGGTGGGAGCGGTTACCGGAGCGGGGGAAAGAAAAAGAGGGGAGAGAACGGCGGGGGAAAAAGGGAAAAGCGAAAACGGAACAGGAAAAAAAGGAAAGCGGAAAAAAGGGAAAGGGAAAAAAGAGAAAAAGGGAAAAAAGGGGAAAGGAGAAAACAAGGGGAAAGAGAAAAAAAGGAAAAAAAGAGGAGGGAGAAGAGGGGGAAAAGGAAAAAAAGAGAAGAGAGAAAAAAAATAAAAAGGAGAAAAGGAAACAGAAATATAAGAAAAACGAAAAGAAGAAAAAGGTAATAAGGAAAAAGGAAAAGAGAAAAAAAGAAAGAAAAAGAAGAGAAAATGGAAAGAAACCAGAGAGGCTTGTTATACCAACAGGTTGATGTTTGGAGATATTATTAAACAGAGTAGTTTAGGTGATGTTTCTTTAGGCAAGTAAAAATGCATTTAATTAATATTTTAAACCTCCAGAGGCCTTTAAACAATTACAGAAAATTAGACATTTGTTGGCATTTTGATGTAAATTTGACCACACACATTAAGGAGGAAAATGTTTTGTATGGTTTATGCACTCTTTAGTGAATTCAAATACTCTTTAGTATTTGAATATACCCATTTATTTCCCCTGCAGGTAGGCAGGAATATGTAAGTCCCTCAAGTAAACAGGATTTAACTCATAGCTTTGGTATCTTTAACCATGCAAAGGATAAATACACAAGTGCTGGTCAGATTTTGCCTCCCAGTTACTTATCTCAGTGCCTAGTAGATGCTTTTTCAAAGGTAAAACTGCCTTCATTTGCACAAATGAACTTGTAGGACTGAAGTTAGATTTGCCAACCCAGCGTGGGGTGCGACATGGAACAGCAGCTCCTGTTCACTGCACAAGAACCTGAGAAACTGACCCCCAAAATAAGTGGTGTTTGTCCCCAGAAACCTCAGTGCAGGTTGATTTCACAGACAGGGAAGGATGGAACCTCCAGAATGGAGAACCACCAAATTAAGGACAGATTAACTCCTATAGGAGCTTTCCTTTAGCACAGATAGGGAAGCAGGACTATGCAATAACATTTCAGTGTTTTGCTCATTTACTTGCTTTTGAATGTAAAAACTGAGTTCTGTCCTGTGTGCTGAGTAACATGCTCTTGTTTTGTGAGTGGCGCTTTGAGGCTGCGTGTTCATTACGTTTGCAGTTTAACATGTTTTCCTCTGTCTGCAAGGGTGCCATGGTTTAAGCCAAGCTGGCAACTAAGTACCACTGCTCAATCACTACTGCTCACCCACTACTCTCCTTCACTCCTCAATGGGATGGCAAGGAGAACTGAAAAAAGAACAGTAAAAAACCTGTGGGTTCAGGTAAAAACAATTTAATAATTGAAACAAAATTTAAAAATACAACAGTATAACAACAATAGAAATGGTAATAATAGGAAATAGAGGGGAACAAACCCCACCCCCCAGAAAAAAAATCCAAGTGCTGTACAATACAGTTGCTCACCAAGCACTGACCAACACCCAGCCTGAACTGAGCAGGAACCAGGGTCTTCTGGGTGACTCCCCCCAGTTTATATACGGGGCATGACATGCTGGTATGGAATACCCCTGGGGTTAGTTTGGGTCAGGTGTCCTGCCTCTGCTGTCTCCTGGCTTCCCATGCCCCTCCTCACTGGCAGAGCATGAGACTGAAAAGTCCTTGATCAGGGTAGATGCTACGTAGCAACAACGAAAATCTTGATGTGTTATGTACATTGTTCTCAGACTAAAGCCAAACCACAGCCCTGCACCAGAAAATCAACTCTATCCCAGCCAAAACCAGGGCAAAGGGCAGTATTTTTTTCCCCAGAAAGTAATAATCCAAAATGGAGGCTATCCTTATCCATCATTCCTATGCTAGGAGTGGCTGCCTTAATTAATAGAAGAAATGGAATCCCTATAGGACTCACTATAGAACCCTAGTTCTGTGCAAAAGTAATCTCCCCCAGTTCTGTGTGCTGAAGTTAAAGTAAGTGGATTCAAAGTGTTTGCATTTTATAGTTGTCTTCTCTCAGACACATGAAATGCATTATCTCTGTTCTCACTGTGACAGACTGGTACCTAATCTGACTCACTAGACTGCAAATCCATTTGTAAATAAAAGGAATTCAGACAGGATGCAACCATTATGCAGCAATGATTCAGATGCTTGATTTTGCCTACAAGGGAAATGATGTCTCATGGGCTATGTAAAAAAAAAAGGAGGAAAGTTACTGGTTCTCAAATGTCCTATGTTGTCTCTTAGAGTCCTGACAAGACTTCCCCCTAACACAATACAAACCAGAGATGATGATTGACATGATTCTTCTTCAAGCATAGAAGAGAACCTTCTCTACTTAACTGGATGGAAAATGTTTGTTGTTACACATTTTGTACCTTCATGCTAGGAAGAGAAGATCATTATTCTGGTCATTTGAGAGTAAAATTTTGAGGATTTGCCCAAATTTGAGATGGGATTGTTTATTCTTCAGTTTGTCATTGCTCTTAGTTCTGTCTGAGCAAATAACAGATACAGTTACTAGAGAGACAACTCAAGCCCAAGACACTGAGTACTGAAGAGGCAGGCTTACCCCCAGGTTACCTATACTCTTGGAAATACATTGTGGGTAGAGCCCTTGCTATAATTGCTATACTAAAATATAGTGCATTTTCAGTCACAATGAAGAAAGATACTCCACATTTCCAGGAAACGAATGGCATTGCTGATTTCAGTGCTTACACTGTAACTTTTAGCAGATGCAAACCTTTCGGTTTGGGATCACACCTACTTGTACTCTTGACTATGTTGAGTCAAGTTTGAAGTAAATCAGGGTACCCTTTCCTTACCCATTCTTCTCCACCTGGCTGCTGCAGCCCAGGATTTTGGTGGCAGATGGGTGAGAAACCTGTCACAGCCCTGAATGGTTGTTTGCCAGCCAACTTGTCTGTTAGCATGTCGACGTGTGAAGGCTCTTCTGGAAATGCTTTTACTGAGCTCTGACCTTGCAAAGGAATGTAACAGGGTAACAGGTCGCCCCTATGTCTTATTTCTGTCATCTTTGTCAGGGAGAAAATTGTACTATGTTTTCTGTCACACTATTGCAAAATGACATGTTATTAATCTGAGTGTATTAATATGAGAACAATGTATTAGACTCTACATCATTCCAGAGGAAGACTCCCTACAAGCTAGAATTTTGTGTGCTTCTGGCTTTTGCATCCTGTTTCTGTTCCATCACCAGAAGTGAGATATACCACCTCTGATAAGATCTGTTGGGGACTGTGAGTAGTTGTAGTGCTTCTTTGATTGCTGAGATCAAATCATAGAATGGTTAGAGTTCAAAGAGACCTTAAAGATCATTTAGTTCTACCTCCCTGCCATGGGCAGGGACTTCAGCAAAAAGCCAAATACATTATTGGAATTAATACTTAAAATGTAAGTGAAATAGACTTCAAGATCCAAGATATGCAGCAGTGCATGCTCTGCAGAGTTTGCTTCAGTTGCAGAGTTTGCCAGATCACTCTCATGTATTCGTAACAGTGTAAACTCAGGTAAACAAGTTTTTTTCTGATCTACAGGAAAGCAAGATAGAGCAGCATCTGGTAAGTGTCTATTTTATTAATAGTAATAGTATAAATATAAGAACATAATTTAGAAGTTACACAGCTCCTGAGAGAGAAAAAACATTATAAAAGAACATTCCTTGCCTACAACTGCGATGTTCTCCTTCCATTCCATAAGAGACTCTGGGTATGTTTATGCTCCTGCTCTTTCAGAGCCCTGCATAATGCAGGTAATGAAGTAAATTTTCAGAATAACCAGTTCCTTTTCAAACCTTGCATTGACACATAGACCAGGCCCTCACACCTAGGCAGAGGGATACCGACAACAATAATATATATCACGTATAAACCTCAGATTCCTGTATTTTGCAAAGTTTATCATTTTTTTCTAAATACGTTGTCTCTTACAGAGATATACACACGTAAGTGCAGACTGCTCTTATTCCTTAGGAGGGACTTTTATTCCTTCCAGAGAAGCTGGGAAACAGACAAAACAATGTCTGGAGTCACCTCTTTCGGAGTTCATGATTTTTATATTTTGAGTGCAAGGCTGCTGCATGCAAGACCGATGTCCAGTTCAGTGTGTGCCTTTGAGTATCAACTGTACATTCTTACTGAGTCAGAATACCTGGCACACATGGTTTTCTCTGGAAAACAGACATCTCAGGCCAAATGGAAACAGCAAGAAGTCACATACCATGCTAGCCTGAGGAGCCTCATGATTAAAGTAAACTGCATGGTATGAAATATCAAACAGAAACGAAATTGGCTGACTGCAGCTCTAACCCTCGTGTTCCAAAGACTGTGCAATCTGAAGATGTTATCTTTTTCCTTAACTATCGCATCATCTACAGCAGACTTCATGTGACATGCAGTCTGAGCCAGAACATCAAAAATAAGAGCATAGGTCACCATGAAATCCGTGCATCTCAAACTCAGCATCTGAAGTCATACCTGAAGAGTGATCTAGATCTAAATGATGGGCAAGAAGCTGTCTGAACTTAATCATTGGAAAATTCATAACAAAAAAGCCTAATCCCCTACTTACCTCTTTAGCTAAGGCACATTTCATATGCTTATATGTACTCATATTTCATTACTTCACATACCACTTGTTAAAGAACTGAGAGCAGATTTCAAGTCCTTCTCTGAGTCTGTTATACATAAACTCACAATTTAATCCACAGTATTTCCTTGATGATTTCACCCATTGCTCAAAATAATTTGTAACTTCGTAACATTTTATTTATACAATAATTACTTTGATTCTCATTAAGCTTGATTTGTAACTGTGTTATTTCATTGTAGTTAGTTTTCCTAAAGTTAGAATAGTTTGGTTCAAATTTTAATTAACTTTGAATTGCTGGATTCATACTTTTTCAATAAAAGGCTTGAAATCCTGCAGAGTTGTTGTTTTCTTTCAAGGCTGCAACATATGTTCACCAATTGTTGATGGTATGAAGTAAGCTCAGATGATAAACTTGAAAGATACTTTCTTCTTCTGATCTGATACTCTCTGGTCTCTTTGCTCACATTGCAGTGGGGAAAAAGGCACCCACTGTCCTTGATCTCTGAGTATGTCCTCAATGATAGAGGGAGGAAGTTGTTTTTTTAAGTGCCCAAGTAAAATTAAAAATAGAAAAGAGCCCTAAGTCAGGGAAGATGTTTTGAAGACATTACTTTAATGTCACTCAATATTGGCAAAATTTAAGCTCATAATTCATGCAAACACACCTGCACTAGAGCTGTACTGCCATCCATCATGGTGGCCTAAGCAGAGCCTCGCCTTCTTGACTATAAATTTTGGCAGCCTTGTTCTTCAGGTAACTTGCCAGTGGTGTTGCTACTGGAAAGTGCCAGGTTCAGCCATGTAGGGCTTCTCCATGCAAAGCTTTGAGCTATGCCAAAGTCTGGGAAATTGTGTTAAAATACGTGAGTTCAACAAGCTTTCATCCCCTATTCATGAATACAGAGTTCAAAGTATAAAACCACAGAGATTCACTTTTTTTTTTCCAAAATAATTTAAGAAAAATGATTAGTCTTTAAAGGATTAGTATGTTTTATCGTGTTTTAATGATTAAATGAAATGTTGAACCACTAACTTTCAAAAATGGAGGATGACCAAATACATCTGTGAGAGGCAGCAAATAGCGAGGTCAGTAATTTCAACCCTCTTTGGGTGCCTTGGCAATTACCTTGCTTCCCCACCTTTCTCCATCAGTCACAAGAGAGAAGTCAGGGAAGCAATTGTTTCTTTTCTTCTCATGGCCTCCTCCTCTACTATACAGCCTGGCTTGCTGCTCTGGAAATGTGGATAAGTTAATTATCTGGCTTTAGAATCACAGCTGTGGTGGGCTCAGCTTTTGTGCTGGAGAGGAGGTCTCTACCTGAGCCCCCCAGTGAGACAAGCACAGCTTTGTGCAGTTTCTGCTGCCACATCTGGACATCGGGCAAGCCCAGCTCAGCATCTCTTCCCATCTCCGTGGCCAGCTCAGGGAAGGCTCAGCAGCATGTGAGTTCCTACACAAAGTCCCCATGGGAAGAAAGGCATCTCCAAAGGAGGAACTGCTCTCCACCAACATATCAACCTTTGGTTAACCTCAGAAAGAAGAAAAGGTCTGTATTTTAGATAGCCTATTACAACTCTCCTATGGCAGAGAAACAGGCAATGGTGCTCCATGTTGCTCCTGTCCCTCTGAAGTCCCCAGGGAGGTCAGGGCCATTCTTTGCTCCCACCACCTGCAAGCACACACTGGTGAATGCCAGGTCAGAATGGTGTCAGGCACCTACACATGGGAAATTGTCTTTTTTTCCAAGCAAAAAGAATGTTTTATTTTTGTCAAATTAAATGTAATTCCTAACTTTACCAGATTTACTTTGCTTAGTTTTTCTGTTTCTCATTTCAAGCACCATACATCTGTGTGGGGCCCTATTTCAAAGGGACAATACACACTCCTCCTAGAGTAGCTGCTCCTTGAAGTTATTATTAGAAGTCCTATTATTAGAAAGTATTTTGCTCTCTCTTAGTCATTAAAAGAGAAAATGAAGTCTACCCAATTATTTTTTTTTTAGAAATGCCTTTTTTGCCCCTTTCAGAAAGCTCACCAAATCACTATTTATATCTACATTTTAATTCTTCTAACAATACAAAGTGAAGACACTAATAAAAGCTCCTTATCTACAAATAAATTTTAACATAGGACTATTTCAAATACAGTGTTCTGGGCTTACAAATGTATGCCTATGAAAAGAAGTTAAATAATTATTAAATAAGCTGTTGAATTGCTGATCGCTGGTGTCCCTAAATAATGATTTATTACTTTGCTTTAATTAGGGCTTTCATCAGCATATGCTACTTTATTGTTTCATACTGAAATGAATGTGAGAGTCAAGAAGGCTCAGGCCCCACTCTAATTCATAATTTAGCGTGAGTTATCAATTAACATTAGTAGTCACATGAAACATTATTTGTACAAATAAACATTTCAGGGTTAAACTAAAAGTGAGAAATCTCATTCACTTTCCAATAAAATCACTGTTCTGTCAGTACTGGAATCTCAGCCACTGAATGAATAAACTCTTTGCTTCTCATATGCAAATATTCTCTAACCATGATCTGATAGATTAGATTTTCTTAAATGTAGATTTTTTGATGTCTAATATTATTGAGATGTTCTGATGAATATTATTGGCTGCATATGACATTTAACACACATCAACATAATTAATCATTTAGGGCATGTAGGTAAATTGTGGTGTTTATAATACAAGGATGCATTGCAAAGTTATTTCATACATGAGAGATTTACAAAGTCCCGCATGATGACATTGATATAGTGCTACTACTCTGTTATAATCTTTGTATATTATTTAAGTGCAACAAATACTTCATTCATTGCCTGCCCTAAACTTTGCATTTGGTGACATTCTTGCTGCTGTGTTAATATCGGGTCTATTAAGCTGGACCTCATGGTCCATTACCCTTTCTTTAGGCCTGACCCCATGAAGTTTAAGGGTCTTGAGCACAGTGTGAAAAAGCAAAGGGTTTCACTCTCACCCAAGGAGCTCATTAGGACTTTATAGAAACACAAAAAATACTCACACAGTACCAACATTTGCACTGAGGGGTACTCACCAGACAAACAGCCTGGTGTCAGGAGGTGTTCATTGTTCTCTTTTTCCAGGCCTGCACACCAATTTAGCAGGCTAACTAAAGAGATCGCTCATTTGTAATCCCCCATTTCAGCCTTTGTACCAGAGATTCATTTGCCAGCATCTTTTAACTTTGCTTCCTTGAAATTCCTGTTTCACTTGGGACAGTGTATTCAAAATGAACTGAAATACACTGGCTAGGATTACATTTGCCAATTGCTATAGTGGGGTTTGGAGGTTGTCTTTGTTTGCTGCCTCAAGGCAAGTAAACAGTCATTCACAGCGCCTTTTAAAAAGACCTTTCTGCAAATCACTTACTGACCAAGGGGCAGGTTCTGCTCTGTTTACCTGCCGTGAATAATGCTCCTTTTTTCCTGGATTGCAGCTGAGTTACTGAAGGAGTAAGGCAATATAAGAGCTGGGAGGGCTGTCAGAGTCTGACCATAATCAAGATAAGAATAAAGAACTGCTCTTCTGCCACTAACAGAACAAGTTTACTCTTCTTGGGCCATAGTCCATCTGTCTACCTGTCTCTATAAAGTGTCAGCATCTTTGGCAAACATCCTGTGTGCTGTTAGTAGATGATAATCATAGTTCACTATGGCGTTGGGTTCAGTACAAAACATCTCCCTTTATAAGACATGGGATCATTAAGGCTTTTACAGTAGGCTTCTAAGAACACTGACATAGCTAGTGTCTCAACCGTATTTTAAACTGGGTTTTTTAACTTGTTTGGGAATTTTTTGGTTTTGGGTTTAGTTTTGTTTGTTTGTTTTTTTTATTTAAGACTGACATGAAAACCCAAAGTCCTATTTTTTAAGCCATTTTGCTTTCTTTGAAAGCTGGTGCTCGTTGCCTTGGCCAGCAGCAGGCAGCTTGCCAGGCAGCAGCCTTCGGTATCATTTTCAGAACTTCCACGCTTCCTGTAAAGACAGTAACAACAGATTCACAAACCAAAAGGACCTACTTTACATCAAACCCTAAGGCTTTTTATTTACCAGGGAAACAGGAAAACTCTATAAATAGTACTGTGGGGCAAAGATTCCTTTTAATATTACCTATCAAGTTATCTCTTCAACAGGAGAACCTATTTAGATTCTTGGCCATTTCCCACCTCCCACTGTGCAAAGTTTTGCTGTAAGAAAGGGCAACTGATCTTAAAACTACAGCTTTGGGTTTGGCCAGGTGTGCAAAGCTGAAGTAAGACTATTGTTTGCACATAAAAGGCATCTAGGTGGGGTATTCCTCTCATCGCCTTTTGTTGATATACCTTATGCTATTAAATGAGTGGAGAAACACATGGCAAGCATTTATTATTCTGCTTTAGTGCAACAGCAACACAAAAGTAGCACTGCATGACACCTGTGTATTTTGTTAGTCAACACGGAATTTTTCTACTTTAAAAAACTACTGTGAAAGTCAACTTGGTGCTGCCAGTGGATAAAGTGTAAAATAAATGCAAACAAAATAGTCTGCTAAGGAAATGTCATATCCTTTCAGACTCACACAAACGGTTCTGAGTCATTGGGACAGTGCAGGAATGCTGTACATTTGCTGACAATTAAGTTCATAATCAATGAACCATGCCTGGTAAATCAGGTGAGATTACTGCCTAACATAGAAAAGCCTGTGTCCTGCTTGTTTGAGAGTTATGACAAAACAGAATCCTGGGATTTCCACTCCCGGTTTGGTTACTTTTGAGTTACTATGACCTCTCTGTATAATTGCCTCCACTCATAAGACTACAACTCTCGGAGTTCCTTAGCTCCAGCCCCCAACTGTTTCATCTCATTTACCTTTAAGTAAGCCAAAATAGTTAACAGAATTTTGAAAAGAATTACAGGGGGGAGGTCAATGAAAAATTCTGGGCCTCATTCAAAGACAATTAAAAGGGTGAAGGAAGACGCTGAGAATGATGCAATCGGGTGAGGTAGAAAAGGGAAGAAACCACTGTTTATCTGGGCCAGATGCAGTATGAATGGGAACTTTTGGAAGATAGCAGCCACCTACATCTTCACAGCACTTCCCACAAGTGAGAGGGCTAGTGGACAAAGCACGACACCAGTTAACAGCAACTTCAGCATACCCTCAGACAGCAGCATGTCCAAATTGGTCCATGTGAGGACTCATACCATCTTCATTGCAAAGTCTATGAGTTTATCCTAAGCAGCTTTTCACAGCCAAATAGATTTATCTGATGCTGCTGATTTTTTTGATTCAGGAAGATGCAGAGCCACTTAAAAAAACATCTATTTTGGCATCTCTGCTTTGGGGGTGCAGAGAAAGAGGGCATGGAGGGCAATGGCATTTAAACAAACACTGTCATTTCGGCAGTAAATGTCTGATTGTGGCCTTGGATTTTGGCCTTCGGCTTCAAAATATATTTAATCTGAGACATGGTTGAGACACTGTAAACAGGAAGGCTCCTGAAGCTACCACATCAATAATCTGGGATTTTCACTTTGCGCTCTCTCAGAAGCGGTGCAAACAAACAAATGCAGAAGTTGTTCTTCCAGCTGCTGTTGTTTCTAATTACAATGCAGAGGAAAAGTTAAGTCAGCAGTTAATTGAACTGAGCCCACTAAAAGTCATTGCTTTTTAACAGTAAAATTATATGGCTTGAAGGCTCGTTAGATAAATTGTAGCATAAAAATCACCAGGAGGTCATTGATGATTTTAATGCTTCCTGTATGGATTTATTTGCACTCTTAGGCAGAGGCTGTGTGTGACATTATTCTTCCAACATTTTTCAGGATAACATTTTTATATTAGATGAAATAGTCACTTGAAATAAGCTGCATCTTTACTGTGGACTCTGTTGTGTTCACCAGAATTTCACTCCCAGGTGCCTAGGGACAAGTCCTTGGTAAGAGTGAAGAAGCTAAACTGAGTATTTGCTGCACACACACCACAGATGCAGGAAATAAGGTACTAAAATCTTACAAATGGCATGGCACCCTCACGGCTGTGTTTCAAAGGCCCATACTCTATCTGAGAGCACTCCTCAACTTCAAAGCTTTCTTCAGACTTACCTGAAATAGAAACAAAGATCACAAGAGAAATTGAGGTTTCTAAGTACTATCAGTGAATATTTGTAATGTACCTATGGCTAAATAAAACTCTGTATGAGTTTTTTATCTCTCTGTGATTTTTATATCTGCATATACAGGTCTTTGCACAATGGACCGTGAATAGATAATCTCTAGACTTTTCAATTCTATTACCACTCAAATATATATAAATAATATAGTAAGTATAATAACAATAATTAGGATAACTAATAGGACGGCTAGAATGGGTGTAAAATAGATGTTTTCCCGAGTTACCTATATAAAATACGAAACAGATGTACAGCACCTATAAAGGATCATACATGAAATTCTATAGAACACTTGCACAATGTTATGATCCTGTAAATGAAAAGGAGTAGTAGGCTATCTGAAGTGGCATCAAATGGCAAAAGAAAAAAAATCATAAAGGTTGGTTTAGCTAAGAACAAAAGAAAGGGTGATTGCATGAGATTTGAAGAGAAGGAGAGATTTATTGTATAAGGTGCAAAGGTTGGGCAGGGGTCCGATAAGGGCAGATGATACTGGGATATTACAAATGCATCTTCTAGCAGTTATGAAACTATATTAAAGTACAGCTATAGACTTGATACCTAGGAAAAAACCGCAGAGGCAACAGGACTCTTGACTCAAAAGAGAGTAACATTTTCTTAAGTTAGACACAATAGTAACAAAAAAACCTCATGTTGTCATCAGCTGATAAAATATTGCCTGTAAGTGTCAAAGAGAAGATCCTGTAGTGGTGACCAACAATATTATATTTCATGTAGCTTGAGAATAAAAAATGGCCCTCCTGTTGAGGCTACCATGAGGACGGTTAGAAAACCACACAGCTATAAAACCGGCAAGTAATCAATTTCATGATCATTTCTGACCTTTTGAAATTGCATTGCAAACTGGAATAATAACCTGGAACGTTGTAATTTCCTACAAAGGCAAATTTCAGGGAAGTGTTGCCCCTGAAACGTGTAGATGTGGTATTTTCAAATGAGCGTTTTCCAACAAAAATCATTTTGCCAGCAAGTGTCTGACTAGCTGTAATGACTTTAATAATGAAAAATTAATGGTTCTTGCATGGTATCATTGAGATGTTATTAATTCTTGTGCAAAGTAAAAAAATAGGACATTTAAATTACATGAGCACATGGGGAAGAAAGAGGAAGTAATTGTATACAAGGGAGTAGGTGCTATGCAAATACCTGGCTAGATTACAATCTACCTTAACTGAGTAATTGATCACATCCTTTTGACTTTTTTTCAGTGAGCTGAGAAGAGGGGTTAAACATGGGTTACTGGGTGCAGGTATGTGCTTCTAGATGGCTAATGCAGAATCAAAGTTTATGTACATAGGACTGACAGACTGACAAACAGTGATAGATTAACTAACACATAGTAAACATGTCAGAGGGCCATTCCCTGGCAATTACATCTTTTTGTAACATTAGGGTATCCTAATAATTTCTCCCTGGTAGCCCAGTGTCTCAGTTAACTGATCTCTTCCACAACACACATTATCTTGGTATGATTTGTCAAATTTAAAAAAAAACAAACAAACCAACCAAATTGTTTCAGTAATTATTTAGAAAGATAACTGGGAAACATATAGAATCATAGAATAGTTAGGGTTGCAAAGGACCTTAAGATCATCCAGTTCC
This sequence comes from Bolborhynchus lineola, assembly GCA_025448015.1. Taxonomy (NCBI): domain Eukaryota; kingdom Metazoa; phylum Chordata; class Aves; order Psittaciformes; family Psittacidae; genus Bolborhynchus; species Bolborhynchus lineola. The sequence goes on from JAOEHX010008460.1 coordinate 24,115, forward strand.
AACCCCCCTGCCATGGGCAGGAACACCTCCCACTAAACCATGCCACCCAAG
>JAOEHX010008464.1:0-11461 GCA_025448015.1 Bolborhynchus lineola
TTTTTCAGTTGGGGTATAGCTGGCCTCAGATCCTCTGTATCCCTGACTCCAAAAGCTGAGGGGTCGACCTCAAGTCTTCCCTGGAGCTTTCTGCCAGAGGCTCCAGGTAGGACCATTCTCCCCGGCTGTGGTGTACAGTACATTTTTTACATCTGGCCCGGTCCGGACTGGTCCAAGGGCTACTGTATGAACTATCTCTCCTTTAATTTGCTCAAAGGCTTGTTATTGCTCAGGGCTCCATTTAAAGTCATTTTTCTTCCAGGTCACATGATAGAAAGGGCTTATAATCAAACTGTAATTTGGGATGTCCATTCTCCAGAACCCTACAGCACCCAATCTTATTAGCTGGTAGAGACGTTGCTGTTATCTTGTTGATCACATCTGTGGGGATCTGGTGACGTCCATCTTGCCATTTTATTCCCCCAAATTGAATCTTTCAGCAGGATTTGGATTATTTTCCTCCCTTTCTCAAAGACTTCTTCCACTGTCTGGCCTCACATGATAATGCCATCAATGTATTGAAGGTGTTCTGGAGCTTGCCCCTGTTCAGTGCAGTCTGGATCAGTCTATGGCAGATGGTAAGGTTGTGTTTCCCCCCTGGGGCAGTCAGTTCCAAGCATACTGGACCCCCCTCCAAGTAAAAGAGAACTGTGGCCTGCACTCTGCTGCCAAAGGAATTGAGAAAACGCATTGGCAATATCAGTCGTGGCATACCACTTGGCTGCCTTTGACTCCATTTCACACTGAAGTTTTAGTATGTCCGGTATGGCAGTACTCAAGGGTGGTGTGACTTTGTTCAGACCACGATAGTCTACCCTTAGTCTCCACTCTGTTAGACTTTTGCATTGGCCATATGGGGCTGTTAAAGAGTGAGTGGGTCCTACTGATCACTCCTTGACTCTCCAGTCTGCGGATCAGGTTATGAATGGGAATCAGGGAGACTTGGTTGGTGCAATATTGCCACCAGTGCACTGTTGTGGTCGCTATTGGCACTTGGTCTTCGACATTCAGCAACCCCACAACAGGAGGATCCTCTGAGAGACCAGGCAAGGTGGACAGCTGCTCAATTTCGTCTGTATCCAAAGCAGCAATACCAAAAGCCATTTTGGGTCTTTGAAGTGCCCTCTCCTGAGGTAGCCTATGCCAAAGATGCATGGAGCCTCTGGACCAGTCATAATGGGGTGCTTTTTGCCATTTCCTTGTAGTCAGGCTGATTTCAGCCTCCAGTACAGTCAACTCTTGGGATCCTCCTGTCACTCAGAAATAGAAATGTGTTCCACCCCTTGACAGTTTGATGGCATCAGGGTACACTGTGCACAGGTATCTAGTAGAGCCTTATACTTCTGTGGGTCTGATGTGTCAGGCCATCTGATCCACACAGTCCAGTAAATCCAATTGTCCCCTACCTCCACCTGGCTGGAGGCAGGGCCCCTCTAATAGTCATCACAACATTGGACACTCAAGTCTTGTAGAAAGGAATTATTATTCTTTATCATAGGAGCTGGAGTAAAATCAGCTCTTCCACTCTATCTGTGAACCTGCTCACCAGAGACTGAGCTTCTGTAGGATGATCATCCTTGACCTTTGTTCTCGTCTTCAAGTCAAGCCAAAACTGAGGTAGGTTTTCCATCCCGTTTTGTCATGTCTTCTCTGTGATCCCGCAGGTAAAACCGTAGGGTGGCCTGTGGCATGTATCTTCTATATCTTCTCTCTTGAGCAGTAGGACTCCTTTTATTAATAGCTGAGACGTGTGTTGGTACACTTGAGGAGCTGGATAGATCAGATAGATCGTCTCTCAATTCTTTGAGCTTCTGGGACAGTTTATCCATAGCTGAAATGATGGAAGGGGTGAGATAGTCTTCGAACTCTTGGAGTTTATGAATCATGTCATCCGCTGTTAGTGGTACTGTGTCGTTTCAGGTTACTGTTGCCAATGAACGGGCATATGATGAGGATGTATTCCATGTGAATTTCCGCCACATGGGTCGTGTACATTCAACTTACCTGAATCTATAGGTACATCCCTGTTACTCAGCTTGATGTGATAGATCATCTCTACAATGGCCTGTTCCCTCAGAGACTGGATGCCTTTCTCTAGAGTAGTCCACTTGGCCAGACGACTCTTAACATCATCCTTGTATGGAAGCCTTTCTTTCACAGCTGCCAAGAGCCACTTCCAAAGGCTGAGGGACTTTTTCTCTGTTGCAATTTCTTTGTCAATTCCCCCTTCCCTAGCAAGTGATCCCAGCTGCTTGGCTTCCCTACCTTTTAGTTCTTGACCATCGGCCCCATTGTCCCAGCATCGGAGCAACCAGGTAATGATGTGCTCCCCTGGTTGATGAGTAAAATCTTTTTGCATATTCCATAGCTCAGTTGAGGTCCGGGATCGAGACATCACCTCTTTTTCTTCTGATTCACATACTAATAACTCCTGGTCAGATGCTGGCCCTGGTGGTGAGTACATTGTTTCTTCAGCTTGCTTCATCTTTCTTGTCTTTGTTTTGCCTTTCCTCTTGCGTACATGGGCAACCGATATTTGCGCAAAATGGTCCTCTGGTGTAACTGCTGTACTTGGAGTTGGATTAGCTGCGCTGTCTATTGCGGTCAGAGTTTGAGTAGCTGCTGTACTTGTTGCTGGAGCTGGTGTAGCCGCTGTGTTTGGAGGTGGAGTAGCTGTGCTATCTGTTGCTTTGTCAATAGATCTAAGAACATTTTTTTTTGTTTTTGAAGGTGCTGGATAGTGTTGAACAGGGTTCTGTAAGCATAGGCCAAGCCCCAGCACATTGCCATGATTTGTCCATCTCTGGTATGACCAGAATGACAACACACCTCATTTAAGTGTTTTACTAATTTTTCTGGATTTTGCATTTGTTCAGTGGTGAAATTCCAAAGCATTGGAGGGGCTCACTGGCCTAGATACTCGCCCATACTGCGCCACACACCCTGCCCCTCATGACTGTCCAGCCTTGGGAAAATCTCTTGGTCCTCCTATATTGTCGTCTAACCCTAGACAAGGCCCAAACCCGACTCTGCTTAGCTCTCGAGATCAGACAAAATGGTTCTGGGTAAAACACACTCTGTATATTTGCCAACATGGTGATCCCCATCATAAGCAGCCGGCAGATCTCAAGAGTACCTAAAGCCCATTGAAAACCTTCAGAACTCTCTAAAGGATGCTGTAAATGGTCAGGGGGGGAAGGGGGGCCTGGGAGCATAAACGAATGTCTCCTTTGTGGGTTGACTACCCGAGGAGGGGAAAAAAGATGTGTAATTGCTAAACACTTCTATTATATACCTCCCAAAATATAGAGGTGGTGACCGTGCTGGGAACACAAGTGTCCTGGGTTCAGCAGCAGCACTCAATTTTCTCCTTCTTAGTAGCTGGTGCAGTGCTGTGGTTCTGACTTTCAGCCTGGGAACAGTGCTGATAACACCGATGTTTTCAGTTGCTGTTCAGTAATGTTTACTCTGACCAAGGGCTTTCTGAGTCTCATGCTCTCCCAGGGAGGAGGGGAAACCGGGAGGAAGGAGGGACAGGATATCTGACCCAAACTAACCAAAGGGGTATTCCATACCACAGCACATCATGCCCACTATATAAACTGGGGGCAGTTACCCGGAAGGGTTAGATCAGTGGTGGGGCCGGGCTGGATATCAGTCAGTGGGTGGTGAGAGGTTGTATTTTCTTCCCTTGTTACTTCCCTTATCATTATTATTATTGGTAGTAGCAGCAGTGGTTTGTGTTATGCCTTAGTTACTGAATTGTTCTGATCTCAACCCGTGGGAGTTACATTCTTTCGATTCTCCTCCTCATCCCTCCACGAGTGGGGGGAAGTGAGGGGAGGAAGGTGTGAGAGAATGAGACTGTATGGTGTTCTGAGTTACGGCTGGGCTTAAACCACCACAGCAAGCCAGATCAGTTTCATGATCAATGATTCTACTGTATTACAAATCATTACCATAAAGTACAATGGAACCAGAACCTTAGCCCAAGGCCTCCAGGTGATAAACACCAACACAGCAAATACCTCCTGTAAGTAAGGTACGACATGCTGAAACTGTGAGATCAAGAGCAACAACTTTGACAGCCAATATATCAGCATTATGACAAGTGACTATTAATCCAAAACAATGAATGCTTCTTATCACAGATATGATTAGACTCACTGTGGTCAGATCTGTCGTTGTCTCAACCCTTTGTGCCTCGCATTGGGCTCCAAAAGGAACTGTGGTGGTTTATGCCCAGTCAGCTACGCAATCGCTCTCTCACTCCCCTCCCCTCCTTGCTCCTCACCACTTCCAGAGGGCTGGGGAGCAGTTGCAGTTGTTTCAGCCCATTTTGATTATGGTTAGCTGATTTTGGCAAACCCAGGCTGGCTCATGGTAGAAAATAGAATGGTTAAAAGAGTGTATGGCTTTGAGCTGTGGCAGTGTTGTTTAAACCGCTGAACCCAGGACAAACAGGAACTTTTAGAAGAGGAAATCCCTTATCTCTTTCTCCTGCTCCCCTGGCAGAATGCACTGCTTTTCTATTGCAGTCTACCATGTACTCTCCAGATCTAGTGTGTGGTTTTATTGAACAAGAGAAGCTTCGGTGCAGAACAGTTTAAGGAAATAGGGTGATGCCTCTGTTGATCTGTGAGTCAATGACTAATGAAAGAGAAAGGCTAACAGGCCCTGCCCCTGAGCGCAGTCCATCGGGGAATATCTATTTAGTTCTGTGGATTTTGTTTCTGTAGTGCTGGTGGTAGTGGTCAGAACTCTTCCAGGGCCTTACTTAATCTTCTTGGTTTCTATTTTCTGTTTTTTTTCCGTGCAGAGATTAAAGCCTAGAAGAAGGAGGACACTAATCTTTTCCATGTCTTTCAACTCTCTCAATATACATTGTCTCTTTAATCATGTAATTATTGAACAGTGCAAACTGAAATAGAGATACTTCATAAGAGAAATAGTTGCCTTAAAAATAGACTTTTGCCTTTTTTCTAGGTGACTTACTGATGGCTTCCTAATTCTTTTTCTTTATTTTTGAAACAAAAAAACTCCCCAGTCGTTTGTTTATTTTTTTTTTTTTTTTCATTTAAAATACTGTACTCTGCAGGTATTTAAAGTCTAGTTATAAGTTCAGATTTTTAAATAACTTGTAAAAGTATGTTTAAAAAAAGACTTAAAAAATGACTTGCTTAAACCATGATTCAGTACTCAAATGGCACAGTCTTCTAAGCAACATGTAGTACTACAAATAAGTGGTGGAGTAACTAACTTATTGCCTGTGTTAACACATAGCTGAATAAAGCTAATTTGAGTTATATCATTCCATCAATACTGTCAAGATTTCTCTCAGTGCTCTTGAAAAAAAAGAAAGTTGAGGCTGTTCAGCCTGGAGAAGAGAAGGCTGCGTGGAGACCTCATAGCAGCCTTCCATGTCTGAAGGGGAGCTGTAGAGATGCTGGGGATGGACTATTCATTAGGGACTGTAGTGATAGGACAAGGGGTAACAGGTTCAAACTTAAACAGGGGAGGTTTAGATTGGATATAAGGAAGAAATTCTTTACTGTAAGGGTGGTGAGGCACTGGAATGGGTTGCCCAGGGAAGTTGTGAATGCTCCATCGCTGGCAGTGTTCAAGGCCAGGTTGGACAGAGCCTTGAGTGACATGGTTTAGTGTGAGGTGTCCCTGCTCATGGCAGGGGGGGTTGGAACTAAATGATCTTAAGGTCCTTTCTAACCCTGACTATTCTATGATTCTATGATTCTACAAGGCAAAACCAGAAGTAAATGTCTGTAACCTTGATAAAGGCAACTCTGACAGTTGTCAATACCTTACTCCTTTGTGTGTGTTTGTGTTGCTGATAGGGTTCTTAAAGAAGTTCTCAAATCTTTTTAAATTATTTTTATGTTAGCTGTTCACAGTCTCTTAGGTCCTCTAAATAGATGCTGTGGGTGTTAAAAAACTGCTGTCAGAAAAATAATGGTAAGATCCAAGTCAGGGAGGTTGAACTTCTGTAACTCCACAGTTTACTTAACTTAGACGTGCTGACAGTTACCAGTATGTAGGGTCAGGGTAGCGGATATCATTATTTAGAAAACCAAATGGATTTTGGTTCCAGTGACTACTAAGCACTGTTGGTAGTTTCTCTATTTTCTTGTACTCAAGTCTGGAAATGCAAGACATATTTCAGCAATTTTTGTGTTTGAAAGAAGGCTCTAAGGTGGCTTGTAGTTTCCAGAATGAATCCCTGTATGGAAATATCTTTGAACTTGAGAAAAATGTTTTTCTTCCTGCCTTCTCTTTAGCAAACTTCTGTCTGCATTGTGTCTTCAGCTGTGAAGCCTCCAAGATTGTTGTTCTTCGGAACTAGATGTGGGGTTTCACAGCCCGGAAACCCTTTCCGGTATTCATTTCTTCCTTCAAATATGTTGGAAGAGCCTTGCTCATCATTAATTTGGATTTTAAATTTTAATTTTTGCAAATTAGAGGAAAGGGCAAAATTGTGAGACTTGGATCTTCAGTTTTTGTTCCTTTTACCACAGAGAAGTATAGACAAGTGAAGAAAAGAGCCTATTATGCCTTTCTTCTAATATCTGCAAGAAGATCATCTTTGCTCTCCTGTTATTTTATAATACTAGGCTGCCAGGAATTTTCTTTAAAAATACTTTTTTTTAATTTGTTTTTAACAGTCTCCCAGGAATGGTTGATATAACAGAATTCTTTGGATTCTTTTAAACAGTAGTCTAATACTGTCTTTTTTCCCCCTGCGTATGCCTACTTTTTCTACTTATTTTTTTCCCCTCTTTCTACCTGATTTATAAAGACTCTGCTCTTCTGCTCTGGCAACTCTATTATGGATTTTCTTCTTCCTTTGCCAAGAACATGGTGGACGGGAGGATATTCATGAATACAACCCAAACTGAGTTTGAATACCAGCCAATGAAAGGGAGAAACTTGGGTTAGTCTGTAAGTACAGAAAACAAATATGAGCATAAATCATTGCCTATGGTTCACTCCATAATTGTCCTTTCTCTTTAATGTAGCATCTATCTTCTGCTAGTTGTTCTTGTAAATAAGTACTTGTCTTGCTAAAATTTTGTTCTTAGTTTGTCAGTTTTTAAGTTCATGTGGTTTTCCTCTAATGCACATATGAAGGTAAAAATTCTGTAATCTAACCAAACTAGACAGAAATTCAACTTTTGAATATGTTTGTAAGTGAAGAGGCTTCCATTACCATAGATGACAGTTCTGAAAGCAGCTGCCATTAATTGAAGGTGGAAACTGCTATTTGCATGAGTATCCAGTGCTTTCATCTAATTATTTCAATCCCCAAATCAACATTAATTAACACTTGTTTGACTGGTTCTTGTTTGTGCTTATTCAGTTGCTCTATAAAATACTGTATGACTATGGAGTAACACACATAGCTGTGTCTTTTCTTCCCAATTAGTGTTGAACCACTCACGCTTCAGTGGCTTTCAAAGTGTCATCTTGATGGAGATTTTTTTTCCCCCTCGTCACCTTAAGTAGCTTGATACTCTTTCATCCAATGCTTTTCTCATTCATTCCTAAGTAAGACCCTGTATTCTGATGTGAAAGTGGGAAACAGCAATGTAATACCTGTCCAGAGTTCCCTTTTTTCCTTGAAAATAACTCAGATGGAATATTGCAGAAGTAGTATCGTCTTCTTCCAGGCAACAGTTGACAACTTGGCTGTTTTGAAAACAACAGAAGGGCAGTTCTGTGTTTGAACTTTGAAAACCTTTTAAACTTAGGTGACTTTGAACAGGAAATGGGCAGTCTAGCTATGTGGCATGGTTTATTTAGAGTTAGAAGCAGAGAGGATTTCATACCATTTATTTATTGGGGAAGGTTATTCATTACTGATGCTGCTGCTTGTGTACTAAAAGTGCTACTTAAAGCCAGGAAAAGTTCTTGCCTTAGAGTGTGTTGTCAGGATGCAGTAGTAGAGGGACTGATAAAAGGAAATGTATTTCAACATCTGTTAAGGCCATATCACATAGCAAAAATTCTGAAAGTTCTAAGCAAGAGCTTGTTTCATTAAAATCGCTTTCAGTATTAAAAGACTTAGGTTGTTGCATATAAATAGATGTAAAACATAAACAAAACCAAAAAGCTCTCTCCCCTCCCCCCAAAAAAAAAAAAAATCACAACAAAACAAACCACTATGATTCTTCCTTAGACCACCCAGTTGCAGGCAAAACCCCACCAACTTTATATTTATGATAGCTCCTTTGACCTTTTAGTAATTTGTTCTTAAATCTTGTAGGTTGAATGGGGTATTTTAGAAGGCATCTTTAAGCTTCGAACCATGTTATGCTTTGGAATAAGTGCCCTAGAATTTTAAATATTACCCGTTTAAAAAGGAGCCTGCCTGTTCACATACTTTTTATGCAGGTTTTTACTTCTAGTATCCATTTGTAAATTCTCTGCTCTCAAATGATTTGTCTTTTTGTCAGTAGGTGGAATAATATCTTCTAACTTCATCCATGTATCAAAAGAACCACCATTCTAATTAGCTGTGCTTCTGTATTTGAAATTCTAAGAAGGATTAACTAGAGAAGCATGTAAGTTCTGAGGGGTTTTGTTGGTTTTGGTTTTGGTTCCCCTGTGCCTGGAAAAATAACATCGCAGCAATTAGAAGATCAGTATTGTATAAGATGGACTTTACAGCTGATTGAGAGAGGTGATCTTTCGCTTCTGCTCAGCACCAGTGAGTAATCACATGGAGTAGTGTGTCCAGTTCCAAGCTCCTCAGTACAGCAGAGCTGGGCATACCGGAGAGAGTCCAGTGATAGGCTACAGGCTGATTAATGGACTGGATCATGTTTCTTATGAGAAAAGGCTGAGATACCTCAGACAATTTATTTAGCTTTGAGAAGACTTAGGGGTGCAAAGAGGACAGAGCCACTCTTCTCAGCGGTGGCTAGTGACAGTTTTGACTACAAGGGTACCTGAACACTGGCACAGGTTGCCCAGAGGGGTTGTAGAGTCTCCATTCTTGCAGACACTTGAAAGCCATCTGGAAATTGTCCTTGGTGACTGGCTCTAGGTGCGCCTGTTTGAGCAAGGGGCTTGGACAAGATGACCTCCAGAAATGGCTTTCAACCTCAGCTATTCTGTCATTATGTGACTTTTCAGTTTAGAAATTGTAACACTGGAATTTGTGATTTACTCAAAATACGGCTTCCTCTTAGTTTATACAGTGTGGATGATGGTGGTCCCTTAAGAAGTGGCTATTACTGAGCCTTAAAAGTTAGCCTTATATTTTGTGCAGTCTTTAGATGTTTGGTAATGTCCCTAAGATGATGCAGTGCTATGAGTTACTTTTTTTCATTGTACTTTTCTTTCTAAAATGTGATATTTTTAACGAAGCAATTGTATTATAACTATTCCTTTATGAAGACTTCAAGTACTGACTTTTCCTGGGACTGTAGTATCAAGAGAGGATGAGGCTTTGGGGATTTTATTATTTCCCCCCCTCCCACGCTGGAGTCACCAATATTCTGTGTAAGCTATTGAAATAAGATAAACAAGTAGATGTTTTTTCAGTAAGGAAAAAATGAAAGTTGATTAACCAGAATTATAACTTTTGCTGTTTCCATTAATTTATTCTTGTCTTTTTTGTATGTATGCAGAGCACAAAGTAATCATAGTAGGACTTGATAATGCTGGAAAGACTACTATTCTTTACCAGTTGTAAGTACATGAATTATTCTGGTTTTCTGTTTACGTTTTAATATTTGTCACTGTTTAATCATTGATAATTCAGTGTTGCAACCTGATGAAATCTCTAGGGTTCTAGATCACAGTGTGTACATTAATAATATTGTTTCTAAACAGCGAAGTGTTCAAAGGAGAAGCGAAGGAGCTACAGGGGTTTAGAATGGAACTGTAAATTGAACAGCAAAATTGTTCATACATGCACAAAGTGGACTGTAAATTCTTTGGCCATCAAAGCCTATCTTTATTTGTAAGCATAGAAATAATCCTTCCACCAAGAACTGCAGAGAATAGAATCATGGAATAGTTAAGGATGAAAAGGAAAAAAATTTGGCCAAGAAATTGCCAAACAGTTTTCAGTCCAAATTCAGATTGAATTGATCTTTTTACTGAAGAACTGCTTTTGAATATTTGCTTTATTTCTATGAAAAAATTGATTTATAGCTTCTTGAAATATGTGTAGTTTTTTTAATCTCTTTTTTTCTGTCAAAGTTACATGCATTTACTTTTTTCTATAACAAATTTGTTGTAACTGAATGTGACAAGCCTTGTGCATTTTACTGGCAGGTCTTTATCATGTGATATTTTCTCCTTTAGCTTAATGAATGAAGTGGTTCATACTTCTCCAACAATAGGAAGCAATGTAGAAGAAATAGTGGTGAAAAACACTCATTTTTTAATGTGGGATATTGGAGGACAAGAATCGTTACGGTCATCATGGAATACCTATTATTCAAACACAGAGGTATGAGAAACTACTCTACAGATGTAATAAATTTGTTTGAAAGTATATTTATTTGTTAGGAATATTGGTAAATTTCTATAAAGATTTCAGCTGTAATGTTTTTAAATCTTTCTGAGGAGGAATAAACCCAAAAAGTGTAAGGTATGTCTGGTTTGCAGCCAATTTTCTGGTAATATTTGAAGTATTTGATGTGTATACTTTACAGTAATGTTGTTTGATCTGGCAGTCAAATTGTATCTAAAGCCATTTCAGGTCAACCAGGGTTTTTTTGCATGTTTTTCAAGTAGATTGAAAAAAATTGCCATATACCTTGCAAATTTGGTGTGGATTTGCAGTGTGTAATTCTGTACATCTAGTCTGAAATATTTTTGAGGTAACAATTGTTAAGGAAGAGGAATGAAGCTTATTCTAAGCAGCAGTATTTAAAAGCTCATCAGCTTGTGGCTTTTATCCAAAGGAGGAAGGGAAGTCAATACTATGCAGTACTCGTAGGACTCGGCAACACTTGTCCTTTGGAGGGTTGGGTTTTTTTGCCAGCTTTCTTGATGCCAAAAGGTTATCAACACAAAATACACATAAATCTCTGTACCCTCACACTGAGACTTCCACATTGATGTAAAAACTTCTAGATTTCACTTCTTACGACTTCTGCTAAAAGCAGGTCTCTTGCACGTATTGCTAATTATATAGTCATTCTCTCCTGTAAAGTGAGGCTTTCTGTCCTGTGTCCTGTTTTGACAGAGGGGAGATGAGTGATTCAGCCCAGATGTTCAGAAACTTTTTGCTTACTGAAAGCCTGGCGATGACATCTTAACCTTCATCTCTAATGTTTTAAACTTATTTTTATCTAGACAAGTATGGCTACATCTAAGACACATGCATACTCATGAGGGTGAAGAGACTTCTGCCAGCAGTATCTGGTACAATAATAATGTTCCTGACACTTGTCCATTGAGAATCTTTATTTTGGAACTTAGGAAGATG
>JAOEHX010008464.1:20434-50140 GCA_025448015.1 Bolborhynchus lineola
TCCTCATACAGCCCTATTGGTAAATCCAATTTCATTTCACTGTGGTATTTTTTTTTTTTTTTTTCTCTTTTGAAGCATACCTAAAGAACCTTCTCCCAGTTTGTCTGTGTTAAAATTTACCCTCTAGCCCTTGGCTTCTCCATTTCCAAGACATTGCTGGCATTTTAATTTGAGGATCTAAAGAGATGCCTTGATGGACATTCTGCAGAACCCGGAAAACAGTTTCTGGTACAGGGGCACAGTTTTCCCAAAGTTTAGCAAGGCAGGCTGTCTTAACACTTGGGATTCGTGTTGGAGCTTCCTCCAATGCCAATTGACACTAGCAGTTTTCTAGTTTGGATCTTTGCAAACTTTATATCAAATGCAAGGCTTGCTCTTCACCACTGGGGTTTTCTGAAGTGTGTGCTGTTATCCTGATCTTGCAGGAGACCTTCTTTTTTTTCTGTGAATAACTAATTTCATAAATACAGTATTGAGAGACTTTTTTTTCAGCAGCAGTGTTGCTCAAACTTCTGTTTGTGCTGCACAAGCATATGCTATGTTCCAGTTTAACAAATTAAGGTGTCTTACATGGATTTATATTGTCCTGCTATAAAGGGGTTGGCATGTGACTTTTTGTTTATTTTGGGGAGTTTCTTGTCTAGGTGGTAAAGAGCTTCAGTATCCCCAAGTCAGTGATTCTTTCCAGCTGTTTAAACACACTGTACACAGCAATGGGAAGATGACATGGGCATAGCTACTCTTTGATTATTATTTTTATCTAAATAAAACTGAGTTGCTCTGTTAAATTTGGGGGGGTTCTGTATATGTTCTTTGTTGAAGAGGTATCAAAGTAGCATAATATTTTCATGTGTAGGGGTTGGGAAAAGCATTTAATCTTCAATCCCTGGGCCTGCATCTTGTGCAACTGTAGCCAGTTCACAAAGCATCTTGGTTGGACACCTGCTTCTGTTCATTTCGGGACAAGCTCCAACTTTGATCTTAAAGAAACTTTCACATCGTTTCAGCCGTGAGAATCTGAGTCTTTGTTTGGTTTAGTGAAGGGTGTTTGTTTTAGTGGACAGTTCCCTTTCAAAGTAAGAACAAACCAAATCCAAACAGAAGAGGAAGAAAAAATTGTTTAGATTTTTGTCTCTGCATTTGACTATGCATTGTATTTAGCTGAGTTTGCTTTTTCTTTTTGTAGTTTGCTCTGTGAAAGAGCACAGAAGTCAACAGTGAAGAGAGCAAGTATGAAAAACACAACCGCGATGCCAATGCTAGCAATAATAACTTGCACATTGGAACAACCTGAAGCAACTTCTAAAATGTATTCAGAAGAAGTTCTTTACTTACCGCCATGGGGCTGGGGAGACACTGGAGCAGGCTGCCCAGAGAATCTGTGACTGCCCCATCCTTGGAAGTGTTCAGGCCAGGTTGGATGGAGCTTTAAGCAGCCTGATTTCATTGAAGATGTCCCTGCCTGTGGCAGGGGATTGGAACTGGATGAGCTTTAAGGTCTTTTCCAACCGAAACAATTCTATGATCCTGTCTTTTGACATGGAGTGTTTCTGTATTTTGCTACTTACGATAGAGCAATAAAAAGATGTGTGGTGTCACACAGTATGTGTGTTCACCATACAGGCAGGAGGATGCAGCTCTGAAAAAGTGCTTCATGTTCAGCTAAGTTCTGACACTGAGCTAAATTTTCATTATAATAGGTATGATGCAACTATTCTTTGCTGACTTCCTCACTTTTGGGGACCTCAGACATCTCAAACCTTTTTCTCTCTGTGTTGGTTGTTGATAGTTACATACTGTTTATAGCAGTATAGAGCTTGCTTTCTTGAGGTATTCAGGAAAATCAGAAGGCCTTACATGTAGCTGAGTAGCTTGGAAAACATGGCTGTACATCTTAAAAGTGGGATTTAAATTATCACCTCAATGTTTTTGCTGGGCATCTAATTGAAATTTACTGTAGAAAATTTTAGGATTATAACAGAATTAAACTGTTACACGTATGATCTCTTCAGTTAGGTTTGTTTCTTGTTAGTTGTGCTACTCTCCAATTGAATTTTGTTTTGCTGGGTGGAGATAAGTATTTGGTATAGGGAGTTTTCTTGTATGCAACTGTGAAGACAATCCTCTGCACACCAGTGTGTGTCCCCTAGATGGCAGGAAAGGATCACTTTAGCAGCGCCAAACCTATATTAGCTTGTCTGCTTCAGCAGCAGTGTGAGGGATTTGAAAAGTACATTGGCAAAATAAAGTGGTTGTGTTTCAGTAGCTAAATCGTGGGGACTGGGAGTAGATAAAATGGAGAAAGCAGACAGGAGAGGAAAGTTGAATCATTTCTTCTGTGGAAGGGAAGCTTATGGTGAGTTTGAATAAATTTGAAACTTGTTTCTGTGGCTTAAAAGCATTTTGTCTTAATCATTTGTGGCTAGAATTCTATTCCACACCCTTTATTGTTGCTCCATCTGAGAACAGAGATGATGATAAAATAGTACAGTACCTGTCATTTTTTATACTAACATCTGTCTGCTGTCCCTAACATGCTTCTTTTTTTTGAGATTTAGTCAATTGACAGTTATTGCTCTAAGAGTCTGCAAGGTTGTACTACTACTACTCAGAATTTGCAAGGCAAATTGTCCATAACATTTGGAATCTTTAACATTCAACTTGTCAGTTGTATCTAAAATATACTTTTCTGTTTGTTTAGCTGTTGTGATAATTGGTAGGTTTTCCTATATATTTATTGCATATGAAGGCTAAATTCAGGTAAAATTACAGTTTTGTTGCAAGGTTTAGATCATCTTTAATGGTAAGCAGTGCTCAAAATAGCAATGGTCCCAGTGTGCAGTAACACCAGCAGTAGTGTTACATTATCCCTGTCATTTTTGTTGCAGTTAATGTAATGCATGTCTCCTGTGAAACAGTGCTTAATTCTCACTATTTTGCATAATTGGTGATAAGTGTTCAGTATTTATCAAAATTGTAAGAAATTAGGGGTCTAAGGAATTTAGGGTGGTACCAAATGTTGCAGGGTTCATGAAAATAAGTGAAGTATCTGAGGTGCAGTTGTTCCTGCAATATTTTTCTTTCTCTGAAATTCAGATAGGTGTCAGAGGAGAGTCTAGAAGAAACTGTAGTGTTTATATGCTACTACTTGCTGAGGAAAGGTTGGTTGGAATGGAGCAAGGAAACAAAACATGCTGCGTGTCGTGCTAGCATTTCTTCAGTAATTGTGTTATTTAGAAAGCTGTATGCATTTGGATTACATTTGATAATTCATAGTAAGGAAAAAAGTGTAGTGCTGTTTGCTGTTTGACAGAATAGGATGCCAACTTCTACTAAGGAGTATTTTATTGATGACTTGGATGAAGACAGTAGAATTTGTGCAGTCTTAGGTTGTACCTGAGGCTTGGTTGCCAGTGTGAATTCTTGACGAGTGTTCAGAATCACCTCCTTACTGGTGGTGAAATGATGGCCTTCAACTATGTTGCTTGTGTAAAATGATCAAATAATGTCTTTTTTTAGACAAAAGGACACTTTGGACACAGAAAAGGCACTGCTTTTCTCTGAGTAACCCAGAGGAGGTACTACACCTCATCCACCCCTCTAACATCCACCTGTTTGATGCTTAGAGCTGCCTTTTCTCTTAATTGTTGAGCAAAATCAAACTAATATCAAAACAATTGTTCTCAGCTTATTTGTAGTTCACAAGTTACTGTTTTTATTTCAAGCCTGAAGAAAGACTTGCGCAAAACACTGTTCCAAATATGAAAATATTTGGAAAATTTTTGGTCTGATTATATTTTTAGAAAGACACAAGCTATACATGTGAATGTGTTGTGTGTATGTGTAATGTCAGTATCATCTTGTGTGCTTGGCACCTTCCAAAATACTAAAACACTTGGGACAATATCCAAGGGTTTTCAAGATGGATGGTGTGCAGTGAGGATGGAGACAGAGAAAGGTGTAAGGAAGTGCAGGGAAGCTGGTGATAGGATCACAGCCCGTGATAGAATGCGGTTACTCAGTGAGCAGTGTTGCACATGAAGAAGAAAATACAATTTTCTTACATCATTTCTGCCATGCTTCTTGTGTTATATTTCCTCAGTCCATCTTTTTCTGATCACTCATTTCTGTCCTTGCACATCCAGCAGAATTCAGGCTAGCGAGTTCTGTTTAGTCCTCTTTGATTAAAACTTTGAGTTTCTGCCAGGTGAAATGAATGTGGAAGCAGGAAACCTCACACAGGGCGGTGGCAGGACAAGCACAAACCTTGCAACTGAAGTGGTAGACTAGAACTACTGCCCTGTTAACAGGTAGAAGCAATGTTAATGCTTGAAAGACAGCAAAATAGCTCTCCTCCTGTCCCTGCTAAATCTTTCCTTTATGATGTAGCAAAGCCCAGTGTGTTCATATTTAATAATGGAACAGTATTCAATCCTCAGATGGCAGCACATGGAAAGAATTTAAAATTATTTTCTGTAAAATACTTTGAAATATGCACATGAGGAAAAAACAATCTTATATAAATACAAATGGGAAGCTGTAATTCTCTATATTTTCTCATACTTTTTGCATTTCTCTTTAGACAGTTTTTTAAAGAACTGTTTATGTTATTACTGTTGACACAAGTATTGCCTAATAATTGGCACTTCATTTTTATGTCCATATGAAAGTTGCTGCTGGCCAGTCTTCATTACAGGTGGAGGTGACTTGTATGGTCTCAAAATGCTCGTTCTCCATACTGAAAAAGAAAAGAAGTAATGAACAGTGTAGGGCATCTGGGGAGGGACTAATGTCTAGAAGGCCATAATTTCTTTCAGCTCTTCTCTAAGGATGTTCTTTAATGAAGCTGTGAGTAAGAACTTGAAACTCACTTTCTGTTTCTGTAGCTCATCTTTCACAGATAGTTGCAGCAGTAACTTTTGTGTCCAAGTTGCACCTAAGATTTTAGCAGGTAAAACTCTGGATATCTGTTAGTGATGGCAGGAGCAGTCATGACCTAGCTCAGCTGTGCTCCAAATCTGAAGAGTGAGATTTCATTCTGCTCCCAAAGCTGCTCAGAGAGATGTACTACCACAGGGGTGTGTCAAAACCACATATGCTTCAAGGTTTAAGCATGCTTTCTCTAAAAGCTGACCTGTAGATCTCCACATCCTGATTGCGTAGGTATACCTGTTCTGTGGCTGGACTGTCCAGCCCTCAGAAGCTGTGAGCCCTGCACCGAGGCTTCTGTGCTGCACAATGGCTCATAATGCGCTCACTGTATCCATAAAGAATGAGGTGGATCTGCCTCAAGAGGTGACTTTGGTCTTGCTGCACTGTTCTCCAGAGGTGGCTGTGATTACCAGAGAAGACACTGGAACCTGAAATGAAAGCTACAAAAACGAAACTTAGCGAACACATTGGTTAAGCTTTTCAGATGTAACCACTGACCTTTTGGAATTAATAAAAAAAGTTGGTCAGGAAAATGTGTACTGTGTTCTTTCTTAGAAAAGAATCTCAGAAAACATGTTTCAAAACCAATGCTGCTAAAAGTGATAGTTACTTAAAAAAAATCTTAACCGGCTGATCTTCTGTCTTAGTTTTAAGAAAAATATGTGAGTTTTCTTTACAAAACAAAACTGCTTTCCAGTCCCTTGTTCTTCGAGATTGCACTTTTAAAGCAGTGTTTTCACTGGATCATTTGAGTGGTTTTCATTTTCCCATCAGCTTCTCCCATATTTCCTTGGTTTTATTCCACTCTGTAGACATCAGAAAGGGAGCAGAAAGTTCACTAGTTTGATGCTGGTTCAAGAAGGAAGTTGCTGTCAGAAACTAGGCTTGGAGATTTGTTATTCTAATCCCATGTTGAGAAAAAGGGGTTTGAGTCAAGCCTTAAAGTGTGACACCAGTGTATCTTCAATCACCACCAATACTTGAACTTCAGTGTTGGAAAATACATTGAACGCATTTTGCTAAAATGGCAAACTAGAAATTTGGTATAGATTTCAGATGAGTACACCATAATTAGAAGTTGAGGAAGTCAGTTGAACGAATCATGCTCAAACTTGCAGGAAAATATGAATTACTTAGATTTTTCTTTTCAAGATACAAATTTATTACAGGTAAAGGAAATTGATGTGAATACATACTATAATATGTCTAGTGAATATTGAATAAGATTAGTGTTTCTACAAATGCCTAAAGTGTTTTTAGCCCTACTTTTCCCTCCTTAACAGTTGTTGCTGGATTCAGTACGTTTCCAAGGTGAATACAAACTCTTAAATTGTTTTTCCTTTGCTCTTTTATCAGAGAGTTGCCAGAGAGCAGCTGCTTGATAGAATCCATTTTCAGTTTAGTAGGAAATGTAATATATTTTTGCTCTGGAGGAAAATTGGTAAGTAATTACTGTAGTATTAAAACCTATTCCTTCTGTGAAAATAAACACAATATAGCGAGTGTCTGGGGACTTGCAGTAGGATGTGTAATCCAGCAGTCCTCATTCTTCTTTATCAAACTATCTAATAAGGAATTAATGAACAAAATATTGGACTGCATGCAATTCCATGCACTGATTCTATGCAAGTGCTGTAGAAAGTTTCTTTTACTTCCTATGAATCTTATTATCTTTTCGCTTTGTTTTTTAGCTGTAATGAAAATGGGATCTTATATTAACATGAATTGTGAATGTCTGAATAATAAGCAGTTAAATTCAGCTGCTGGTTTGATTCTCTTCAGTGCAGCCAAGACTCTTTCTGCTAGCCTTTGTATAGATTTGTAAATATTTAAAAAAAAAAAAAGATAAATGAAATAAAACCAAAAAAGTTAACTATATAGATGCTGAAATAAGGAGGGGCAAAAGTATTCTCATCTAAGGTCAGACCATTTTCAGCTCATGTGAATCTGAGTCTTCCTTCTGCTGTGCTTCTTTGGGAGAGAAGGGAATTTGAGGGTTTTAATTGTGCTGAACAAGTACTTAACAAAGGGCCCATGTGTGAGCCATGGGCTTTACATTCCAACCTTTTTCTTTACAGTTGTTGCTCTACTGGCTTCTTGACAGCTGGGATTTCATAGCGCTGAACACAAACTCCTGGGCAAAGACTGGACTGGTAATAGACGGGTAATCCATAGCATACCGCTGTGCTCTGGTTTTATTCTGCCAGGACTTCTGGCTTAAGTTAAAGACCCACAGACTCTTTGTCCCAGGTTCAGCTCTAACAGTTATTTTTCTCCTTCCTAGTAGCTGGTTCAGTGCTGTGTTTTGACTTTAGTCTGAGAACAATGCTTATAACACACCAATGTGCTCTGCCAGTGAGGAGGGGCACAAAAACCTGGAAAGAAGCAGAGACAAAATACCTGACCCAAACTAGCCAAAGGGATATTCCATACCACAGCACATTATGCCCAGTATATAAATGGGGGCGGGGGGAGTTACCTGGAAGGCCCAGATCGCTGCTGAGGTAGGGCTGGGTATGGGTCTGTGGGTGGTGAGCGATTTTACTGTGCATCACTTGTGTTTATTGTTTGGGGCTTTTTTTTCCTTCCCTTTTTAGTTTTATATTCCCTCCCCTTGTTATTTCCTTTATTGTTATTACTATTAGTGGTAGCAGTAGTAGTTTTGTATTGTCCTTTATTTATTGTACTGTTCTTATCTCAACCCATGGGGTTTACATTCTTTTGATTCTTTTTCCCATCCTGCAGAGAGTTGTAGGGCGAAAAGGGGAAAGTGAGTGAGTGGCTACGTGGTTCTGAGTTACCGGTTGGGGTTAAACCACAACACTCTCTTAAACAATTCTAAAGTATTGACTCACTTTTAGAATAAAAGTTGTCCAATACAATGTGACAAGTAAAAATCAGTCATTGAACCTATAAATCTGCTTTAATATACACTCTAGTTAATTCTGTATGGAAAAAATACTTGCAAGATTTATAAATATTTGATTGCAACACAGATGTCAGCAACTTTATTTTTAAATTCTAGTATTAGAATAAGAGAAAATTTTAAATTATGCTAAAATGCCACTGGAACTTCAGGCAAAATAGATCTAACTTAGACTAGTAAATCTATTTCCTTTAAAAGGAGAAGGGTAATAAAACTCCTGAAGCAGGCATTACCTGAAGGTAATTGACTGCTTCTATGAGTTAAATGTTCCAAGGAAAAGAGAAGACTGCTTCTAGCCGACAAGGTCAATTATCCCTCACTGTGTCCTTTTTGGGTGATACTGGCATTCTGAACACATTTGAAATTGTTGAATAAAACTTTTGAGACCAGAATAGTTTCAACAAAAATTCCTATTAAGTATTTTTTTAAAGCACAGGCATTACAGAAATTTCCATTGGAGTAATGCACAGAAATAGTGCTAATCGTATGGATATATGCACTTCACTTCCAAGTAGTTGTTACATACCTGTCACCACTTGTGTTCGGGTGCAATCTTATAAAGGGATTTTTGCATTTTGTTCATTTAAAAAACACTGATTGTAAAGTGGCACTCTGTGGTAAATGGCTTAGTTAAAGGTTGGTGTACAGGTTTTGTATCTGGGCATCCTTGTAAACCCCATTTCTGGAATCTTAATGAGGAAGAAACAAATAGAGTACGGGTGGGTAGAATCCTAATGAAGTACAAACAAATAAAATATATGTGGACCAAGCCAGACAGTGCTGAGCCAGATGGGGAATGGTAACAGATCAGCCCACTGGTTCAGAAGCCAGTAAGCAGTGATCTTTCTCTATTTTGTCTCAGATGTCCAAATTCAGCTGGTCAGTCCCACACACAAGAAAAATCTCACCTACCCTCTATGCCTGAGGAGCATGAGGTAGATGGGCTCTCTCAGGCCATCTCTCAGAATGCTGCTTGGGGAATATCGTCAAACTCTTCTCACAGCTTCTTTGGCTTGATGCCCCACTTCTGAGCTTTCCAATGCTGAAATGCAGACAGTGACATGTCTTTTACTCTATTCAAGACTTTCTCCCACCTTGGTAATGCTATATACAGATTATACCTTTTCTCTTGCCTTAGTTTCCTGTTCATTTACTTATAAACTTCTTCAGTTGGAAATAAGATCTTTATTAGAACGTTTGAGTTTCATCTGTTTTCCTGCAGCTTTTCTGTCAAGAGCAACAATTACAGTGTCATGGTAACACCAGGTTGTTTGTCTGTCTTCAATTTGAAATGAACATTCTGTTTTCTTTAAAATTGATAGCACAATCACTTTTTATCACCATGTTCATTCCTTCCAATATGTTAACAATGCTGTTTCCAGCCCTGCTCATGCTGTTTCTACTCTTATGTTTGCATTTGCTTGAGAAATTATGGGATCCCCTTGATTGTTTTATTTATAAGTGACAGGCATATTCTCGGTCTGTGAGTCTGTCACAAAATGTAATGTTCCATGCAACTACTTGTCTTGTTTTGACTTCTTTACTCCCTTTTTAATGTCTGCAAGTCCTCCTGCTTCTTTCTCTTGGTTGTTTTTTTGCTTGTTTTTGGAGGTTTTTTTGTCATGTTTGTCATGCTGTAGTTTGCTTTGTATATCCTAAGCTTCACCTCGAGTGATATTTGTCTTGGAAATGCATTATTTATATAAGGAGTAATTCTGGGTCTAGTTCTTCACCAGTTTGTCTCACACTCCATTTTTGTTTTTTCTGATTCCTTGTAGACTAGCTTTAAAAGTCAAAAGTTTATCTTTTTAGTTTGTAGTTGGAGACGACTCCTGCCTTTGCCTGTTCTTCATACTGTATGTTTAAAAATGTACTTAAGCTATTTCAGAACTAGCTGCTTGCAAAAATAGTATCCTGTGGCTGTCTTCCTTTCTTCCTTGAACCCACTTCTGGTATGAGAGTTCTGTTTTAAACCTTCTTCATTGTCCATTGTGTTTCCAGAACATTTCAGCTGTTAATAGATATTCAGAATATTTTCTTAGCTTCATGTCCTCCCTGATTCAGTAGCTGTTCAAAAGCAAATGCCTGCTTTGCTGGCTGTCTTATAGGGTGTTTGACTAGGAGTGCAGAACAATGCTGCCTATGTGGTGAAATTATTTGGGGTAAAGGAGAAGGGAAAAGGCCTTAGGGGTTGAAGCGCCTTAAGTCTGCCCAGGTGAGGAAATAGAGGAGCCTGCTTGAGTCAGACGGGACTGCTCTGTGGCAACTGGAATAGAATAATTGAGGCCAGAAGATTTCTTTGGAGCTCATTTAGTTCATTGCTTGGCCAAAAGCAGGGCCAACTTCAAACTTTGGCTTACAGCCTTCTCCAATTGTCTTGGTCTGAACCTCTTTGAACACCAAATGGTGGTGTTTGCCCATGTTAGCCAATTCAGCTGCAGGCATGTCTCCATACCCAAGGCACCAGTCTGAGCATTCATTTGATCACACTGAGAGTCAAGGAGATTCATTTCAAAAGCAACCATAAAGCAACTTCAATAATGACAACATTGATGTTAACAACATCCTCTCTAGGCTCTTCCTGAAGGAAAACACAGGAAACAAACAACCCCTTTGCAAGTGCGAAATCTGTCCTTTCTCACTTCCCCCCCATCATGTACGCACAGCTGACTGATGTTGGAAATCACTTCCATTTAACGTGTCAGAAATTTCATCACAGTAAATTGTGCTTTGGAAGAATGAAAACACAATGAGAAGCTATTAAATTCTTTTTATGTCCCCCCAAAAAAAAACCAAAACAAAATTAAAGAAATGTATTAGTACATCTCTCAGCAATTTCTCAAATTTAGTCTTCATGCGAAAACATGGTGGAAAACCAAGGATTTTGCTGTAATTTTCTCAAACTTCACTGAAAGCTGCAATTCAGTTGAAATTCTAAGTCTGTAATTGGTGTGAAACATACATGTAAAATCTAAAACCTGATGTTTACTAGCAAAAAAAAGCTTCACAAAACTACACAAAAGTACAACTAACAAAAAAAAAGCTTCCCAAAACCTTCTTGTCCCAGATCTCGCTCAGCTTTTCCATAATCTAATATTAAGCTCAATGACAGACAAAGTATTCACTCTGGTTTATTCTTTGCTGTAGAAAAAGACTGTCTTTTAGCCTCTAGGAGATCTGAACTTGCAGTGGAGAGCTATTACATTTATTCTGATTCTTTGTGCCAGCCTGCTAACTCTCACAGCTGCTCAGTGCTTTATACAGTTCATAAATAACTACAAAATTATTTCTGCTGCACCACATTGGGCTTTTGAAGCACATAGCATGATAATGGGACAATCACATCATGGAGATCAAGTTTTAGTAATAGTACTTTAAATTCAACAACAGCTCTAGTTCAGAATTCTTGTGTTTCTGTTGTTTAAATCTTTGGGGTTTTAATCTCAGTAAGGGCAAAGTACTCAATAGAAAAAGGGAATGGGAGTGGAGCTGGGGAAGTGTGTGGCAAAACAGGTGCAATAAAGCTAAAGGTGGTATATGATAGATATTGTGAAAAAAAAGAAGAAATGGAGACTGAACCGTAGGGTTTAGGGTTTTTTCCCTGCTCTTTGTCATTCTCCGAATATTTTTTTCTGCAGATTCTTTGTTTCTGTTCTTTCCTTCCTAAGCTTCTAAGCATCAACTCGGAAGATTTTGAGGTTTTTTTCAAGATTTTTATATTACAGTGGAGCTGAAGATAAGCTTAATAGATTGGGCTCTCTGAATAGCATCAAGTATTATAATTCTAAATATCATTCTCACATGAGCAACCAATATTTTCTGTGTATTGTATGCATTTTTTATTTGAACAGTTTTTTCAACATAACATAGTGCTTAATAACCCGAGACGTGTGCAAATAGGGACAATATGAATTTTAAATTCTCCCTGCATGTACCAGTCCTACCTTCTGTTCTTCCCACACTGTATTCTGGATGAAGTCTAAAGGAGATGGACTTGTGATATAAAGTATATTTTTCCAAAGATTCATACTAGGTTATTCAGTAGTGTTATTCATGGTCTTATTTGATCTCAGTTGCTTCCTCTAGAGATCAAAGAAACGTAGCTTCTTTTTATCAAGTTATTTAATCCAGTATGCCATGCTATGCAACACTGCCCAGCTTCAGTGGGATTTTAAAATTTAAAGTCTTTTAGATGTTTGGTTAAATTTAACTATATTTTAATTAAGCCTGTTTTTCCTACTCACTTTTCCTTCTATTTGCCATCAAAACATAGGAAGTATATGTTATAAACTGGTGCCCTGGAAGAAGAGGCCTTTCTATGCTGTCATAGAACAATTGGCCTCTCATATAGATTAGTTCAAACTGTATTCTGTACTTGAATGTCTGGTTGCAAATGAGTATGTAAATAGATTTTTATTTCAGACTTGTGAAACATTACATTGATGAAAAAACCCTCAGGTTTCTGTTCTCAGTCATGACTAGGAAGATGAAAAAGATTTATGCCATTGGAAATGCAGCTCAAAAGTTAACATTAGGTGCATACTTTTATGACAGCAAAACATGTTTTGAAAGCATAAGACATAACATAGATCCTAAAAAGGTACTAAAGAAAGACTCCTCAAACAGCCAGGATTTTAAACTCAATACATGACTTCAACTCTGCATATTGGAAGCTGGCAAACCTTGGGGTTGAATATCTTGGAGGCAATAAAATTTAAAAGCTTGAACAACATATTAACTGCTACAAACCATGAAAATTACAGATGTTAAGTGTCTGTCAAAAGCATTCACACCACTGTAAAGTAAGGATTGCAGGAGTGATTGATATGTCAAGAAAGCTCCTCTTTCAGATGAGAATGAATTCATCGTTCAGTAGAAACCCTAACATCTGCACTTGTGAAACGAGATTTCTGACAGAATTTGCACAGTTCATTCTGTGTGCATGTAATGTTTCAAATTAATATTCCAAAATTCATTCAATTCTGATGACTATTCTACTAAAGCTCTAGTTTTTAGCTCTGTTGCTCTTCAGTGATCTTCCATGATAATCAGTGAACTACTTTGTCAGCTACAAAGGAGTTCGCAGGTTATCCAGTGTACAGTACAAAATACTGGATTATTCAGACTGCAAAAGTCTCACATAAGATGGTCTGTTTATCACCATCAATTTAAAGAAAAACAATGAAGAGGAAACAATTAAATGAAATCAAATTCATGAAGGAAGCACAATATAGTTTTCTGTCACTTGTTGAAAAACTTAGGTCATGTTGGTGAGAGAGATAGACAGCCTGTGAGAATTAAATGTGCCCCGTGCCTTCTAGTATCTTAAATATGCTTTGCTGAGCTAGAAAGTAAGTTTATCAGCAGTTATGTACCCTCTTAAAACTCTCAAGGTTCTGTTAAGCATGGTCAGAGCCAAACAAGATCGCTGTTTGTGTTTTGGCATTCAAAGTTAACGAAAGCGCTGCATCTGACTTACTGAATAAAACTTGAGTGCAGTTTCAACTGTCTAAATATTGAGCATGCATTTTTAATCGCTAAGAAGATGTTAAATAATAAAATCTGTTTTATTTTCATTGTATATACCACCTAATGTATAATGGATAGCTTTAAAGGGATGTTCTCTAGTGAGTTTGCTTAATGGGGGGTGCATTCCATAAAATGTGTGCTGGCTTGAACTGTGTGCAGCTGTGCTGAGCTCCTTGGGACTGCAGATTTTGTTATCTGTGGGGACAACGTCTCCTTAAAAATACATACTGCATAAAATTTAAATTGTGTTTAAAAATGAACAAAATCATGAACAAACACAGCTGTGTTTGTGTATTTTTTTGACACTGTCTCTCCCCATAGGTTTGTCTGTCTTCACTCCCATAAGAGGAGATAGTTACAAAGAAATTATTTTATTTGCTTGTATAAAACACATTAACAGTTCCACAAATTTCTGTGACCAAATTAAGACTTTCTGACTTTATCCACCCCAACCAAAAACATGACCTAGCCACAGAAGGTTAAAATAAGTAGAATCGTTTTAAGGGAATCTAGCAAGTCTAGTGATGGTGAAAGCATTGCACTGAAATGTCTCCGAAACTGCTTGGATACTTCCTAAACATTTACGTTGGAGCCAGTATATTCACTACCAATATTGTTTTGAGTCTGCACAGTTCAAGGTGTATTTCATGAAGAGGTTAACAGATAATCACTACTCTGAGGAGAAAACTATTTTAATACAATTGTTACCTGGTAAACAAGAGTTAAGGTAAGGAGCAGTAGACTAGACAGGTGATGTTGTAATTCTCACTTAGGAAGTTACGTGTAAGTGTTGATGGTTTGGTTAATTTTCTTTTCCCGATTTGGCTGCATACCCTCTCATTCACTTCTTACACTGAAATGTTCAACCGTTCAACTAGTATAAGTACTAGTGAATGTTATATGAAAGAATGCAAAGAAAATGTCATGTGAAAGGATGAGAGATACAACATGCATCAGAAAGGTTGAGAGCATTTAAGAGTTATTTGCAGGTACAACTGAGGCCTAAAGCTTCAGTGATGTGACTGAAATTAGCTGCTCTTGGGGGAGTGGGACAGAATTGCATATGAGGAGCTTTCCCAGCTTGTTGCATTCAGCTACCAGCTTGAATTCAAGTCTGGCTTGGACCAGAAGTTAAAATGGGTTTGCACACTTGTTCCCAGTTAGCATTTATCTCCATGCTAATGCCACCTTACAGTTTGAGACAGTAGTGTTGACTGAAAAAGCTTTCTCAGTGGCAGCCTGCCCTGTATGTGCTTCTCTTGCTATAAGGTCAGATGTGAGCAAATCAATCTCATTGATTAGCAGGATGAAATATTAAAAAATACAAAAATAAAATATAAAATAAGATGAATTGTAGAATTGTAGCTTTTTTTTTTTTTTTTTTAACAGTCATTTAATGATTTAGATGCACAGGTGATCTTATTTTCTTTTTTTTTTTTTTTTGTTATTTATCTTTATAAAGCACATAACTTGGAACACCACTCAAAAGGAATGATAAAATAGTAGTGTTTTATTTATACATTGTATCTTATCTTGGTTTTGTACATTGGATCTCCTTCAAAATATCATGTAAAATTAGGAAGTAGCAGTCAGATTCCTCCTGAGAGTAGATTTTTATTTCCAATACAACCCAAAGCCAGCTGGTTTCATAGATTTCTTTGCATACATAGTACAGATATTTGAAAGGCATCATTTAAAATTTCTCTCTAACTAGCTCTACAGGACTTTGTACACTCTGTTCAAATATTATTTAGGTTGTTACCTTTGCCCAACAGGTGAGTTTCAGGAGCAAAGGAACATGATGGAAAAGAGCAGCAGCCGGTGCTGCATTATGTAGAAATAGCTGTTGTGACCCAAGTATGTCCCATCTCCAATGTTCAGGACCGGAAAAGATTTCTACTCTTTCTCTGAGTGAGGTGTCTGCATCTGGTCACAAAGCAGTTACCTCAAACCAGAAAAATTCTTTCCTTCACAGAACCAAGCGGGATGGATCCTGGATATCTGTTCCTGAGAGATTCAGGCATGCTTGCAACATGCTTATAAAATCTGTGTAATTCAGTGCCTCCCTCCCCATCCTTCATGATTTTTCCTCTACTGGCTCCAGACACCCTCTCAGTGGTGCCCATTTCTTCCTTGCCTGTGAAGCAGCCGTTACCTCTCTGCTTAGGAGGGTCAGAAAGCAGCAAATGCAGCCAGGAGTGAAGGTATGATGCCAAGGACATCGCCTGAGCATTAGTGAGCCAAGAAGAGACTAGGCAATTGCAAGTGCAATTGGGCAGAACACCTATAGTGAAGTTCCTACACTATAAATTTTCATCATCCTGAATCCTCCCACAGCCTTAGCCTGTGCATTTGTCTCCTAGATTGAAAGAGTAACATCAGCCTTTTTTTTACAGATTATCCAGCTTTTTGTCAATATCTACAATTTCAAACAACCCTGTTCTTCTTCAGTATCTCTGTGCTGTTGCATTGCTCAAAATGTGATATATCTGGTTATAGCTATATAGAATATAACTTCTATATTCTATAGTTATATATAGTTCTATGGTTATACAGAACTTCATGGTTCAGCTATTTTTCTTTTAATTAGGATTGTAGGGTTTTGGGTTTGGTGGGGAGCTCGGGGGTTTTGATTTCAGGGGGTTCTGTTGGTTTTGTTTTGTTTTTTTTTTTTTGTTTTACTTATCACAAGTGAATGAAAATAGGAGAATGAAGGAGGCGATGTGGGATATGCCAGTTTCCAAAAGATGAAATTCACCAACACTTTCTAGTTTGCCCTTGTTGCTACTGGGGAATCATTGTCTGGGAATACTTTCTAAAACCACTGTTATTTCTTTCCTAAAAGTTATTTGCCATACAGGTAATCTTTATTTATCAAAGGAGACTGGGATTTTATTGTGATTTTGTTTTTTTTTTCCTGCAACTCTGATCTTTTTCAACTGCTTCTCCCTGAAGATCACACTGGCAATATCATATCAATTCAGGATGCATCATGGTTGTAGAATTAACATATGTTGTGCATTGACCCATGTATAGGTAGAAAGTGGTTACAAATTGTGCTGTGTATCTATTGACCTGTTCCAGAATCAGTGATCTGCCTGGAAAAAAATGTTAACATTAAAACAGTGGTCGTCTTATTCTCTGCTGGAGAAAAAGCTGGCTCCTGATTGCTCAAGTCTGCAGTGAAAACGCCTGGGAAAAAAGAATTATTACATTTATACATTCAATTTTCCCCAGGCTACAATTGTTTTTTTCTTCTCAGAATCAATTACTGAAACCTCTACATCACCACTGCTGTTAATAAAACTTAGTAATCGTTTTAATAGGCAGTGAATAGGCTTTTAATTTTCATTCTGTTCATTTATAAAGAAATGAGTTCTCAGCTTTGCTATTTGCAGTTAAAGATGTAATACTAGTCAAATCTCCAATAGTTTACCTATGCTCTTTTGCCCTAGAAAGATTTCTCCAAGTTCTATGTGGGAGCTTTTACAGACTTGAGAGGCTTTCACAAACATTTCAGAGTAGTAAGCAAAAATCTCTGGAAGTTATTTCTTTCTTTCTCTGCCTCCATATGAACAGGACACATTTATTTAATTGCAAAGTGAACCACTGTGTAAGAAATAAAAAAATAAACCCCATTCCCTGCGTTCACTGCCATGCCAGCTTAGCCCTCCACTTCCCTGCTTGGACCACCTGCAAAGCTGTGAAAGCTCTGTCTGACTCCCATCGGTGTCCAAGTCCTGCTTGTGGTTAGGCTGCAGCAGCCTGAGTGAGCCAGATGGATGCACTGGGTGCACATCTTTCTCTCAGAGCTAGAGGAAGAAGTTACACAACAGGACTACTCCTCATCTTTGCAGGCTAGATGCTGTTCTGGTCCTCAGATGTCCAGGACATCCAGTAACATAATTCAGTAACATAACACCTCACTCTCTTCAGTCTTCAGATCATGACACAAAATCAATGAGAGTATTGATTGCAAAGCTAGTGCTGTTAAAAGCTACTTTTTTTTTTTTTTTTTTTTATTTCTCATGAAAAGGGGTGCCCATGAACATTCTTATTGGTTTAATAAACTGCTGAAAAGTTTTAACCAACATGGCACTGAAATTACTTTTTCTTCCTGGTGATAGGAAAAAATAATTCTTAATAGCATGCTGCTGCTAATAACTGCCTGCATCTTGAGCTTACATTACAGGCCTTTTTCCAAAAATGGCATCATCTATGTATGGAAAAAGAGAAACCCAATATGGCTTAACAAACAACTTTCCTGTGCTTATCAAGTTTCAGTTTTCTTGTCTACTTTTAATAGACACTATTGCATTAGATCAGTCATCAAAAGAAGGCACAAAGAACTGAAAGAATTTCCAGGTACTCAGACTATGATGCAGAGGTTTAAAACACTCTGTAACAAGCAAAGAGAAAAATAAGTTTTAAACTTTCTCTGAGAACACATAAGAAAAAGAAGCAGATAAAGGTTATTTATTAAACATATTACCACCAAATATTAATGTATGCTGCCTAAATGACAGTAAATGTCAACAAAAAATTAACTAGACCTGATATTTTCTTTCATTATACAATTCCAAGTGGATTAATATTCTTGTTTCCTTAATTAGTAGGAAATTTACTGTGAACAAAAGGAAAACGCTTCTCACTTGTGGACTTACTCAGAAAATGCATGTCAGCCGCTCCTCTCTGACTACAGTTCTTTGACTAATATAATTTCTTAATGTAATAAATTATGGAAAAAGTAATGTGTGCTTAGAATGCCACATACCTGGCTTACCCGTTTGAATAAAAATATCTCATTTGGAAACAATGGAGTTAGGCTTTCTTATTATTATTACATACACCATGTAAGTAAATAAAATCATATGTATTTCTTCCGATGTCTGCTTGAATCACACCTTTCTGAAGAGAGAGAGAGAGGTTTATCTTACTGTATTTAGCACCACATGACAGGGAGCATCAGGCAGTAATATGTGATGTGAGAACAAAAGCCCAAATATTAAATTTATAGACCTACATTTATCAGAGACTCCTGAAAAATTCTTTTTTACTTGTTGAAATAGAAAATAATTTGTCTTTACTTAGAATTAGCATATCTCTGATGTGTGTGACTACACTTGCTTTTTTGAGTTGCAATACTCATTTGACTAAGTGCAGCCCAGTATGAAAGAAAAGGTGAACCTCTGCAAAAAGCAGGCTTGGGAGACTTGGTCCTCCTTCTGAGAATGGAGTTGCCTTTATTTTTAGTAGTCATGGGTGAAATTTATAAAATTAAACTTAAATTGCTTCTTACTTTGTGTAAGAGGCTAAAGAGGGGGTTTATTCTGATCATGACTGAAAACTTGACAGTTAAAAAACCAATTGGACAATTTCAGTTTCTTTAACTGTGTTCTGGTAACTGTTTACTTTGTTGTGGGTTTTTTTCTTTTTTTTTTTTTCCCTTAGTATTTCCACCAATTTGAAGGGTTTCCTTCTTATTTGCTAATACTAATGTAAACTGAAGTTTGCTACTCTTACCAATTTCTCAGTGATAACAGTTACACTGACCTCATAAAAAGGATAATTACTTATGGATTTATCTAATGTTATTTTTTCCTGGTTTTGTTCTCTGGTTTCTAGTAACTAATACTTGAAGCAATTCTCAGTTTTAAAGATATCTTCACAGTGCTGTGATTCAAGAAATAGTTTAAACATCTATTTCAGCAAAAAACAAAGTTCTCTCTGCAGGTAATAGTTATATGTGATCTGAAATCCAGAGGGCAATATCTCTGCAGTTTTATCTATCTTTCAGCTTATGCTTTCAAACTCAAAGACCCAGGCAGGAGGGTGTAGTAGACTTCTGCAGAAATGGGAAACTCCAAGCACTGACGACCTGTGACTAGCATGAGTTTTAGAATTACTGGGGTTTTCAGCCTCATTCCATCAGTCCTTACTTGCTACTATACTCTTTTTGGGTGTTAACGACTTTGCAAAAACAGTGGATAAATGAATCCAGGTAAACAGAAAAAAATACCTGGTAGGCATTTTGGATGAGAGTCATCAATCCTAAATTTAGACATTTCAAAATTATTGTTAACAGTTAAGCTAGTTACACTATGCTCCTTTTGCAGTCATGAGAAAGAACTAGCATGTGATTCACTTCACCTGTGTTAGATGTCAACGTTAGGACACCTTGACCATTGCCCTGCACTCCTTTAACTATATCTATTGGCTGTTGCTTTAAGGTGGGTGATTAGCTCAAGTGTAGGCACTTATACTAAATCAGATTAATCCCATGCTATGCCATATCATTCGTTCTTTGAATTCAATTTTCTATTTTAAAGGATGTATGTTTTTGTGCTTCAGTTTGTAGTTTATCAGTAGGTAGACTTAAAATGATGCTTAGTGTACTGTTTTTGTGTATAATTCAGAAGTTATTTGAAGATTTTTTTGAAGAAGTATGTAATGGTCTTTTTACAAGGAATATTTGCTCAAGGTAGGTGAGGGTTCTTCAGTAATCTTGAAATTTTAGCAAAGCTTCTGATAGTGTCTTTCAAAATACCCATCTGGATAAAATGTCCAGCACAGAGCTTGACAAGTTCATAATACAATTTACTGATGGTCAGGTTCATATTGTACATCAGGCTAGCGGGCAGTCTCCAGGGGTTCACCAGAGCTCAGTTTAGGGCCAGTTCTCTTTAATGCTTTTATAGATGAATTTACAGTAAAGAAGTTTGCTGAATAGGGCAACACAGATGGTGAAAGCTCTCAAGGGAAGGACTTATGAGGAGTAGCTGAGTCCACTTGTTTTATTCAGCTTGGAGAAGAGAAGGCTGAGGGGTTACCTTATTGCAGCACACAACTTTCTCAGGGGGGTTTCCAGAGGTATTGATCTTTCTCTGATGACCAGTGATAGAACATGAGGAAATGGAATGAATCTGCATCAGGGGAAGTTCAGATAGGATATTAGGAAAAGGCTTTTCACTGGGAGAGTTGTCAATCACTGGAACAAGCTCCCTGGGGAAATGGCCATGGCATCAAGCTTGTCGAGAGTTCAAGGAGTGTCTGGATGGTGCTTGTAGCCATATGTTTTAACTTGAGGTAGTCCTGCAAGGAACAGGGAGTTGGACTTGATGGTCCTTATGGGTCCGTTCCAGTTTGAGATATTCCATGATTCTGTGATCCTATGAGATGACAAAGTTGTTAAAAGAAAATATTTTGGGTTTTCTATAAAGCAAGTGCCAAATGAGAGGATTTAGTGCTTATTTATGCCCTCCCTTCTCTCAGGTTTTGGTGGTAATGGGATAATTCTCATGTTATATAAAAGTGTCAGCTCTGCAAAATTCACTTAGTTTTTTATAATTTACTCTTTATGATAGTATTTCTTTGTTTTCATTCAGTGAAGCTTAATACAAGAATTTTTCTGTCTTCTGTTGTTACAGGAGGGTTTCCTTGCTGTATAAATGAAGAGGGTGAGCAAGCATTTTCTTGCTGTCACTGTCACTACATGCCTACTTTGCAAATAATTACATTCCTCTCTATGAGCTTTATGTCCAATTAATGGGAACCTTTTCTAGCACTTCCTTGCCAGAATGCAGGCAGTTATATCATTGTCCACCTGCTATTTTATAGGATTTGTAAATACAATAAGACAAACCTCAGAAGTGATTCTAGAATTCTGTTAAGACCCCTAATTATGTTCTTTTTAATTTAATCAGATTTTAGTCTTAAATCTAAAAAATATGCAGATATTTTATCAGACACTTCTTTGAGAAGTTACTAGAACTCTATCTTTACTTAAAGGGAGGAGGGGAGTGGTTGCCTCAAAAGATCAGAAAAGAAGCTGATCTTGAAGTTACTTATATTCTTCTAGGACATTTTAAAAATGCCACCTACAATACAGAAGCAGAAAAGGCCAGTAAAACAAAAATTCAGGTGGAAATGGAAGCACAACATGCTGTTGGTTTGATAAAAAAATGTGGTTTAAGTGCATTAGTGCCAGAATTCATAAAGTTCCTCTGCTCCCCTGCCACCCCCAAGTCAGATCAACCATAATCAGAGGCATGGATCTTATTTTCCCTCTTAATTAGTAGATATGGTAGGTATTCCATTTATACGTTTAACCTACATCCTCAACTTTAAACTGCAGTAATCAATGTATTGCCAAGATTAGAAGCATGAGTATTTAAAAATCAGCATGAATTCCTTGAGTTTTAAACCATGAGGTTTAAAATAGAGACGAACTTAATAAACAGATATCATTGTGTTTGTCTTCAATGTCTTAATCCTTTTCAACTTACCCAGTTTAGTCACCTTTAATAAAAGAACAGTAGTATATTTAATTTTTTTAGATGGAATTTAATCAAATTCACATTTGATTCCCTAATAGACTAACCCTAAGTGTTGCCGGAGTTATGGCAGAATTTGGAATTTGATAAAGGAAGAAATTTTAGTGTTTGTTTAGCTTTTATTCCAAGAAGCTATAAGAAATAAATTCTTTCAGGAGTCAGCAATAGGACCATTGATTCTCTGTTATGTTTGACAAGGGTGTAGGATAATGGTTTCTGAAACCACTTTAAAGGAGGATATTTTGAAAATCAGTATTAAGAAATAGATGATGGAGCAAAAACTCTTTAAGGACATAGCCTTTTCTATAATAAGTTGTATAAGCATGTGATTAATGATGTCATTGCTTACATGCAAAATTAGCTTTGTGAAATACAATTGTAGCATCGGAGTAATCCTAAATGCTGAGTTATGAAGTGTCTTGTGACAGAGGCCCCTTGGAATTTCCTACATTGGTGTGCATGGTAGCAGCTAGAATGTTACTTCTGAGAATTAAGTTTTCTACAATAGCTTTCACATATTCTACTCATTGAAGTAATCAGTTCAGAATTACAACATGTTTTGCATAGAGGCAGGCTCTTCTAGTTAGGAACAGATGAGGAACTGATTAGGAACAAGTCCTATTTTCTCCTTTTGTGTAGCTAAATAACTATAGTAGCACAGAAGTACTGCTTTGGCTCATGACAAAGAGTGCTGTTGATTCTCAAGTGTATGCAGCCATTTTGCATAAACTTGTCTTGATCGTTAATGAGAACCAAAAGGGAAAATAATGTATTTAACAAAACCAAAATATGGCCAACTTGGCGAAGTATAGGTACTGAATCTCTGTTCCATTTCTTTCCAAGTGTAAATGATTGATGTGGCATGGTGTAGACTCAGCATGGCTGCTATAGCTTGGCCTACATCAGTTCCCTCTGAAGACTGGTTCACTCTAGCCACAGGCTGTGCAGTTCTCTGAAGTGAGTCTTCATGAAAGCATTGAGAAATTAAAAAGGGAATAAATTAGTTAGCTGGTCTGGAACTTATTCGGCACTAAGGATACACGAGAAAAGAGTAAAAAAAACTGATGAGAGTTTCAAGTTGATGAGTCTTATTTTAATATCTCTCCCCTGCTTTATTTTATGTTTTCCTTTATCCTACCTAAAAAAGACTGCATGGAATTTGACCAAAACTTGCACCCAAGTATCCTCTTTATCATAAGGGATGCTTATGAAAGAGCTGGAGAACTGAGTTTTACCCTCCTATGCTCCTCCAGTTTTCAGGAACCTTTATGTCTTTGAAAATTATCTTGCTTTCCAGTATGTTTCCACTTGGATTATTAAAGTTTCCGTGAACTGACATATGAAAAGCAGATGTTGATCAACAACATGTCTGACTCTCTGGACTTCATTCTTAACTCCTGCAGACAGTGTCTTACTACCCTCCTTTTCTACAGTCCTGAGTGTCTTTGATACTCCTCAGCTACAGCTCTGCCCAGCAGCAGAGCTGGAATTATCTTCAGGCCCCATACTGGGCTGAAAAAATCAGAAGGATAAAGTACAGTCAGTTTTTGAATAAGCAGGGGAAAGATGATCTCACTGGAAAAAGAAGACGCTGGGATAAAAGTTATTGTGTCCTGTTATAGGCGGTACCCTGTACACAAGCATTTTAAAAGAAAATAGGTCAGATTAGTGATTTAACTGCATTTTAAGAAAGGATGAAGACTTGTGAATGCTGGAGATGATAAGCAATTTTATTCTCCCTTGGATTAAATACTAGGTTTGCTTTAATAATGGAAGCAGAAATTTAGTACAAGTTAGCAGTTATTCATCATTCTATATTGTAAGAGAAAGTGTTGTTTTTGCAAAATTGGGGTTGAGGGTTTACAATTTTTGGACTTCACAATATAGAGAGTTAGAGCCTTCGCAACATTTGGGATGGAGCTAAGTTACTAAGGAAACAAAATAAAGGGCTTAAAATACCATG
This sequence comes from Bolborhynchus lineola, assembly GCA_025448015.1. Lineage (NCBI taxonomy): Eukaryota > Metazoa > Chordata > Aves > Psittaciformes > Psittacidae > Bolborhynchus > Bolborhynchus lineola. The sequence goes on from JAOEHX010008464.1 coordinate 44,118, forward strand.
ATTCAAACAGACATGCTCTGTGGTTAAAGACAGTGTTGTCTTTAGGCAACAGACACACTCAGTAGTTAAAAAGAATGCTATCTCTGTACAACCTATGAAACTAAGCTGGTGCAAACTGGTTCTGTAGTTAAACAGGAAGTTGGGGTACCACATGTCTGCCAGAGAGGTATGAAATTGAACCATAAAAGGAGATAAATGAAAGGAAGGGACATATGAAATAAAGTAAGGGGAGATGTAAGTAGAGGCAGGTCAGTATGTTGATTAAATGCGTCAGCCTGTAAACCTCAGAGTACCTAACCAGTTGGGAAACAAGGGAGAGAGCTTGCAGATGGAATAGGAAATATAAATCAAAGTTCTGAGTGTGCCTACCTGCTAGGACACCCGTTTTTTGCAAAAACATTAAATAAACAGCTGTTTCACTGTTGTGTCTAACCTGAGCCTATACAACAGATGGGGACTCATGCAGTGCTTCGCCTATGGGTCCTGCCTAAGCCTAGACACCATTCCTCGCATATATTAGCATACTAAACCCAATGATCCATCTCTCATCTTTCCCCTTCTACTCAAACTTCTACTGCACTACCCTCCCTGCCTCTTGCATCTTTTTTTTATAATTGTAGTTCACAAAAAAGGGACTGAGGAAATGCTGACATACTGCTTCTTAGTTGGCTTTGGACGGGAAGGGTTATTTGATCAACACGGGAAAAGTTCTTGGCTGTCAGACACCTTCTAATTAGCTTACTCTGGATTGTAAACTTCTTTAAAATGCACTGAACAGACTTTTTAAAAAAGTCTTCATCCAAAATAGCTTTCTCAAATCTGGGCTACCTTTTGCTACTCTCTTCTGATTGTTTTCCAATTTCTCAATGTCTATTTTAAAACATCGGCAGAAAGGAGATGTGTTGTCACTACAGAATTTCTTTAGTGTTCCAGATAGCAATCTAAGCTTCTTCCTCTTTCTGTTCTTCTCAGTTTACAGTATAGATATGCAGAGAATAGCATATGAAGTGTGGCTGCAGGTCCTCCTATAGAACAATAGTAATAAAATAAAAATAAACCACAAGGAAATCCTTTGTATCTTTTGTGATAAAATCTTCAAAGGCTTCTTGAAAAGTAAGTGAAAAAAGCTTTACCTCTAGGTCTTGCAGTTACAAGGAGGGTACTCTTTTCTAGATGAAGTGATCATTCTGTACTTTAAAAGGAAAATAAATTTTATAATTTGGACCCTTAAAAAATAAATAAACAAAAAAAACTCCAAACAACCTCCTAACCTTTCCTGTCTTAATGGCTGATGCCATTAAAATTCTAAAAGATATCCATATCAGATGTATTTTTGACAAAGCACCTTACTGCTTTGACTCATTGCTATAAAACTTAGTGTTTACTGTGATGAATGTGTAATAAAAATAATCAAAAAACTAGAACTCCTTCAGAACTTGTTAGTGTATAAATTTATAAAGTTTAGATTATTCTTTTGTAGTGATTCTTACTGGCTTCAAGAGACATAACATCAAGTTTATTTTTATATATATAAATATATATTTATTATATATATACACACTAGTCAGCCTCACCTCTGTGCCTGGAAAAATCTTGGAGCAGATTCTTTGGAAAGCATGCTAAGGTACATGGGAAACAACAAGGTGGTTGGTGACAGCCTGCATGGCTTCACTAAGGGGAAATCCTGCCTGACCAATTTGGTGGCCTTCTATGATGGAGTTACGGAATGGATGGACAGGGGTAGAGCAGTTGATGTCATCTACCTGGATTTGTGCAAAGTGTTCGACTCTGTCTTGCACAACATCTTGTCTCTAAATTGTAGAGACATCAGTTTGATAGATGACAACTCGGTGGATACAGAACTGGCTGGATGGCTGCACACAAAGAGTTGTGGTCAATGGCTCAATGTCCAGCTGGAGGCCAGTAACGAGTGGTGTCCCTCAGGGATCGGTGTTGGGTCTGGTCTTGTTCAACATCTTTGTCAGTGACATGGGCAGTAGGATTGAGTGTGTCCCCAGCAAGTTTCTGGTGACACCAATCTGGGTGGTTCAGTCGATATGCTGGAGGGAAGTGCGGTATGCAAGGGCCCACCAGTGGTGGGAGAATGACAGCAATCAATATGATCATCAAACTCATTTATTTCATCTGAGGGTCCTAGTTATATACTCTATGTGTTAATTATGCACACTAATCAATACATGATTGGTTAGTTATGCCTACTAGTTAATATATGATTGGTTACAGCTAAAAGTTTACATTTTCATCCCACTCCCCCCTTGGAGTCTTCTTCTTCTCGGTTCTGCTCCAATACTTGTTTTTCAAGTCCAAGCTTGTTAAAAACTTGCAGCTGTGTTTCAAGGTTACAGATATCGGTTCCCTCCTGAACATCTTCCTAACCAATCCTCCGTGCCAGCTTCCCCGACCTTCTGCACATATGCACCCTTTAGTAACCTCCAGGCAAGGCCACAAAGCCTTTGGTTCACTACTGCCAGGCCTCTTTCATCCATCAGTCCATTGTCCCACTGTGTCCATTTTCCATCAGCCACTCCCCAACAGGAAGGAATGCCATCCAGAGGGACCTTGACACACTTGCGAGGTGGGCTGATGCCAACCAAATGTAGTTTAGCTATGACAAGTGCAAGGTCCTACACCTGGTATTGGTGAAATCCCAGGCACAGCTACAGATTGGGCAGAGAAGAGATTGAGAGCAGCCCTGCGGAGAAGGACTTGGGGATGTTGATCGATAAGAAAATGAACATGAACTGTCTTTCGTGTGCGCTCGCAGCCCAGAAAGTCAACTGTATCCTGGGCTGCATCAAAAGGAGCTTGACCAGCAGCAGGATAGAGGAAGTAATTCTGCTCCTCTACTCTGCTCCCATGAGACCTCACTTGGAGTATTGTGTGCAGTTCTGGTGGCGTAACCATAAGAAGGACACGGAACAGTTGGAACAAGTGCAGAGGACGGCCACAAGGATGATCATGGGACTGGAGCACCTCCTGTACGAAGATAGGTTGAGAAAGTTGGGGCTGTTCAGTCTGGAGAAGAGAAGGTTGCATGGAGACCTCATAGCAGCCTTCCAGTATCTGAAGGGAGGCTATAGGGATGCTGGGGAAGGACTCTTCATTATTGACTGCAGTGATAAGACAAGGGGTAGCAGGTTCAAACTTAAACAGGGGAAGTTCAGGTTAGATATGGGGAATAAGTTCTTTACTGTGAGGGTGGTGAGGCACTGGAGTGGGTTGCCCAAGGAAGTTGTGAATGCTCCATCGCTGGCACTGTTCAAGGCCAGGTTGGACAGAGCCTTGGGTGGCATGGTTTAGTATGAGGTGTCCCTGTCCATGGCAGGAGGGTTGGTATGAATTGATCTTAATGTCCTTTCCAACCCTAACTATTCTATGATTCTATGAAGGATGACAAGAAGGGCTTCTACAGGCATATTGTCTGCAAAAGAAAGACTAGGGAAAAAGTGAGCTTAGTACTGAATGGGTCAGGAGATCTAGAGATAAGACAGAAAAGGCTCATGTCTTTTACATCCATCTTTATTTTAAGGCCATCAGGAAGCCTATTTTTCAGAGACCAGAGGGAAAATTCAGAGAAAGCAATTTTTACCATTGCTAGAGGACGATCAGGTTTAAGATGTTTAAACAAACCATTCACACTCTGGCCCATGGGACCTAATGGGATGAACCTCTAAGAGATGAAGGAGTTGGCTGATATCATTGTGAGGCCACTCAGTAAATTTTGAAAGGTTATGGTGACTGTGGAATTTTTCTGAGGACTGGAAACAAGCACCATGAGCAAATTTTTTAATGACAGAAAATTGGGAGGGGTGGCTGATATACCAGGACATTGCACTGCAATTTAAAGGTATGTTTACAGGCTGGAGAAAGGATAAATGGGAAAATCATGCAGCTCAACAAATGGAAATGGCATGTCCTGCATCTGGAGAGGAATAACCCCATATATTATTACACACTGAGGCCTACCATCTGGAAAGGAGCTTTGCAGGGAAAGTCTTAGGGATGCTGGTGGACACAAGATTGGGCAAGAGTCAGCAATGCACCCTCTCAGCAAAGAAGGCCATCAGCTTCCTGGACTGTGTCAAGAAATGCATTGCTAGGAGGCAGAGTGATCTTCCCTCTCTTCTCAGCCCTGGTGAGACACATCTGGAGTGCTGTATCCACTACCAGGTTCCCCAGCACAAGCAAAACATGAATACATATTTGCTGTGATGGTGATTGAAAAAGGAACAGGTTGCTGAGAGAAGTGTGGAGTCTTCATCCTTGAAGACATCCAAAATTTTACTGGACATTGCTGTAAGCAACCAGCTTCTGCTGTCCTACTTTGAGTAGAGGGTTGGACTACATCTTGACGATTTCCAGAGGTTCCCTCCAACTTCAGGTGTTATGTGTTTGCATGTTTCTGTGATTGTCATACTAGTTTCCCCAGCGCAAATGTCAGAAAGTTGTCAATGTTTTGCCACCAGAGCTTTTTTGCTGTGTTTCATTCACCTGGTACTAATATAATTTTAAGGAATACAGTTCAGCAGGACAGTTTCTAATTTTTAGATTTTATTTTCCAAATTTTCAGAACCTTTTCTGATATTATAATTCTGTCTTTCCACTTTCTGTATTTTTCTAAAAACTCTTCTACTGACACTTTTATCAGACACATCTTCAATTTATTCCAAGAGAAGTTTTAGTTATGAGGACTTTTTCTAATATCTCTACAGTGACTAAAGGTATAACTGTCTTGAAGACAGTTCTTTAAGAACTTCTTTTATGGTTTCATTTTCTGGTCCCACAAGCTGCTCATCTCTGGTTTTGGAATACCTATTATAGATTTATTGTTAGCCCTTATGCCATTAGCAGCATTTCAATATATGAAAGCGAACTTTAAGGAAGCTGGAGAAGGACTCTTCATCAGGGATTGTAGTGATAGGACAAGGGTTAATGGGTTCAAACTTAAACAGGGAAAGTTCAGGTTAGATATAAGGAAGAAGTCCTTTATTACAAGGGTGGTGAGGCACTGCAACAGCTTGTCCAAAGAAGTGGTAAATGCTCCATCCCTAGTAGTGTTCAAGGCCAGGTTGGACAGAACCTTTGGTGACACGGTCTAATGTGAGGCTGCCGTGCCCATACCAGGTGGGTTGGAACTAGATTATTTTACGGTCCTTTTCAACCCAGACCATTTTATGATTCTATGGAATAGGTACTGAAGTCCATAGACTCTCCTGCGTTTAAAAAGATACATCATCTGTGTATCATATTTATTCATATTTAAAAAAAAAAAAAAACAACTCTTTATCCAAAACTATGTTTTAGGGATATGAAGAAACTGTACCATTTTTTTTCCCCATTTCTCTCTATATTGTTCAGAATTTATAGATAATGACTTTGACTCCATCAGGACCTTTTCAGGAAATAGACAACCAGAATGATGTGTAAGCCTCGAGAAGACTGCATGGGGTCAAGAAGTTCATGGTCCAAAAGGTCTTTAGGGGAAAAAGCTAAAGATTTTTAAGGACATAGCTAGGCAGCAGTGCAGTAATATTGAATTTTAATGAATATAGCTGCATGCATTGGATGGTCCCTGTTCTAGCTTATAGCTATGAATTATGGTCTAAGTAATGTTTGCCTTATCTTCTTTAGGTCATTAGGTTTTCTTTATGCACACTATTATTTTTAGTAGTGATCAGTGTCACTTGATCAGAGCTCTTATTTTTTGAAAAATTCCTTTTCTTTTTTTATGCACAATACTTGTTTGTGGATGTTTGTTTCCATTACTCAATACATTTGTATTTATATAATTGAAGTCAGTACTTATTGGAACCATTACTATATGCATATATCAAAACTGAGAATCCTTAATACTTCATTAAGAAATTGAATTTTGAGATTTTTCTTTAAAGTCTATTTTCACTTCAATACATTGAGCAAGAAAGGAATTGTCGTGGTTTAAGCTGTAAATCAGCCACGCAGTTTGTTCATTCACTTCCCCCTCCTAAAAGAACCGTCGTGGT
>JAOEHX010008465.1:0-12170 GCA_025448015.1 Bolborhynchus lineola
GGCTGAAACTACGACGGTTCTTTTAGGAGGGGGAAGTGAATGAACAAACTGCGTGGCTGATTTCCAGCTTAAACCACTACATGTAATAATCACCTTCAAGTATTCTTCTTGCTAAGCTAAAAGGAATGAAACCACCACAATCTCATTAAGGGATGAAGTGACTAATTACTCCACAAAAGGAAACACATCACTAACACTAGTGGAAAGTGTCAAAAGCAGTTACCTCATCTTTAGGAAAGTAGGGTCGGATGGTGTACACTTTGGAAGTGGGTGTTAATGGAGGTGGTTGAAAAAAGAGGTCATTTGCTCCATCAATAGGCAGCAAACGCTGTGAAAACAAAATACTTCATATGACTGTATGAACAGCAAAACCCATCGCTCTTGGGTGTGCACTGCAGACTCCCAAATTAACATTTGCTACTTGCAGGCACCCCAAAAGAAGGTGGGGTTGGTATGCTTTACAAACGCAAAGACCTTATTTGAATAGGAAATATCCAATTGGGTGTTTTAAAATACGCAATTGAAACAGCACATTAAGAGTCTGTTAATCTTATCTGTTTTAAAATATTTTTTTACCAATCATATCTACACTGTCTCTGTATAAGAACATAGAATGTCAGGAGGAAAGGTTTGGTCTGAAGAGGGTTAACTGGCCAGAGGAGACACTTTATCCCAAAAGCAATGCGCTGACTCAATTTGCTGCGCGCAGAGCACCTGTGAGGGGGGAAAAGTAGAGCGCCAGAAAAATCCATGAACAAACTTGAACATGGCATAAACAGCAGCTGAAGAACTATTTGCCAATTGCAACCTTTGCAACAAAGCGCATTACAGCTTTATTTGGCAAGGAACCAGAATTTGGATGACTATCCCTTTTGCTCATGGAATTCCCATTGGCAGACAAGCATGCGCGCATTGTGCAATTGCGGGCGCAGGTAAAAATGCTGTGCGACCTGCAAAGAAACAATGTGAAATGTCCAACTAAAGCCGCTGCGCTTCGCATGCGCGTGGGACAGGCAGCATCTCCTTGAGAAATTACTGTAGAGAGGGGAGGAAAATTATTTTAAACCAAGCTGTAAGGCTAATGGGCTTTGGACCAGAAAGCCTTCGGCAGACCAATCCTTCCAGACCTCTGATGTGCAACAAAAGGTTTCTCATAAAACAAAGAAAATGTCATTCAGTTGTGAAGTCATATTGATACCTGGAACTCTCCTGCTAGACCACCTCTAAAGGCCCAGGGTTCTTGGTCTCCACTTAAGAACTGTGCTGAAGATTGACTACGACACCCTGTTGAGATCAGATCCAAGCGGAGAACGTTACGAGAAGGGGGATTTCCTGGGTGTCTAACATGTCCAAAAAGCCAAAACACACTTGTGGAAAAAGCTCTCTAACTGAGCTAGAGTCCAGGGCTTGGGGAGAGGCTGTAATAATGGAACATTTTAAAAAGATTCTGTGCTTGTGCACTAACTGCAGTATCCCAAATTTGTGATTACCCACAACAGACCAGTCTAAGTGCAGCTGAAGTGATTCAGCTCACACACCTCATTCTAGACCAAAAGGCACAGGAATGGTGCCATGCAAAATTACACAAGCTTCCTAGATGTTTTTTACACATTTTTTTTTTTTTTTAATACCTATATATGTAGCAGAAACATCCATTTCACCTATGAAAAGATGACATCTTGGAAGCTATATGGCTCAGTAGCCACTACCCTGAACTCCGGATCAAATACCATTATCACAGCCCTTTGAAAAAAAAAAATGGACCTTTCTGAAGTCACATTTCAATAACAATTGTTTCTAATCTTGTCAGAAAACTAGGACTGGCAATGTATGCAAATAGTCTGGAACAGTTCAGGCAGCCAGAAAGAGTATTCTTGCAAGAGACTATGCAGATTTACATAAGCCAGGCTGTACCTTCACAATGCTGCTGGCCTATTAAAAAGCTACATAGTGTTAACTGGAATTGATTCACAATTTACCAGTACAACTTAACCAGTACACCCTGTTGGCTACAGGTAATACCAGCTTTGCTTTTTAGCCTCTTTGATATTTTTTAACTCCTCAAGCATATCAGACACAGCAGGCTTCCCGCTGATCAATCAGCCACAGCAGGCCCAGCTTTAGTTTATGCCTGCATTAGAAAAGAAACTTCCAGTAGCTGCTTGGCTTTTAATAGTGTTTCACCAGCAACACACCACAGCCCTCACCAACTAACATAAATGGCAACTCTTGAGTTAAAAAAACCAAACCCAAACGTAGTATCTGAAATAGAGATTTCAACCACCCATCCAGTTTTCTGACAAGATGAGCAGCACAAATACTCTTTTCCTTTTGTGGACAGCAATCTTATCTCCTGTTCAAGTAACAGTCTCAGATCAGTACAGACAAGTATGTTGTGCTAGTCAGAGAGTCCCAAAGTGTGCCAAGTTTGACATTTATGAGAGTTTAGGAATATATGTTAAATATAGACTACTCTAAAAAGCATGGCAAATTTCAGAAACCATCCAAGCATCAGAATTTGAATTTGGTTTACTCCCACATCTTAGTTTCCATGTAGAAGGATCCCCTTCACAATATTTAGTCAGTAACTTGGAAGACAGTATCTGTCTGTCCTTTGAGACTACAACTTAACTAGCACTTCCAATGATTACAGTAAAAAGCTGCGTGAATGAAGAGCTGTATAAATGAAAAACATAGTTAATGCCTTAGTCGCTGCGCAAATGTGACTTCAGTTCATGCCTACTGCACATCTAATCTATCTGAGCTGCCTCACAGACAAAACCTTTCCATTTTAATTAATTAATGACGACGCGCTGTGAACATCTGGCGCTGTCCATCCAATAGCAGTAGAAACTTGTGCTGAGGATTCTCCCATCTGTACACAATGGGGAAGAAGACAATAGAAGTCATTAGTAATCCATAGTACTGTACAGCCACACTAATTTAAGGGACTGAATGCTAGCTGGACTTGGAAGGAGAGGTGAAGAAAGTGAACATTCAGTGGACCATTGAGCACACCGTTGTGGAAACTAATTTGTTTGGATTTGCAACATACTTTGCTTTATAGAATAAAGTATTTAATCAAAGATCTTTGCTTTATATTTATTTACACTAGTGATAAAAAGCAAGCTGAAGACAACAACATCCCCTCTCACAGAACCACTTTTAGCATAAGAGAATTAAACTTCATATGTGAATTAAACTACCTAATACCAGTTTGAGTACTGGAATAGAACAGTGCCAAAGTTAACAGAGCAAATATTTACAAAGATGGCTTCTAAGATGAACTACTACGAATATCTGATGCATTTAAAGTTGAACCTAACTTTAGAAAGACATCAAAAAAATGAAGATAATTTTGACTGTAATAAGTAGTCTGGTAATTCGGAAATGCAGTCTTAAATTGGGCCCTCAATGTTTAGAGAATACAAGAATCACTGTTGGCTTTACAGAGCTTTGGCCTGGAGTTTCAAACATTAACTTATCAAAAAGAGGGCATTCTTTCTAGCTAAAGGTCAATATACAGCAAGGATAGTCAAGCTGCGGGAATTGTGTTATGCTGGTTTTAAAAATATACAAACTTAAAGCTTTTAAACAGCATCAGGCAGAGATCATAACATATGACAATGCTGCTGAGTTTTCCTCCCAAGCTAGTTTTCTTCTCTGCACTTTGCAGAAGCCAGTCTTAAAAGCTCTTTTTTATCAATAAAATGTATGGAGATCAGATATTTAATAAGCCCAAAACACAGGAAGTTGCTGTGCACAGACTGGCTCGATGACCCAACAGGTCTTCTCTGCTCTTGCTTAAACCTGCCAGCATTTAAGAATATGATTTAAAGACAATCCAAACACTAGGACTAGACCAAGGCTGTGTAATGGTTAACCACTGTGAGCTTTGTGACATCTATAAAAAGCGTGACTCGAGACCACCAGCCTTGCTGCCTGCTATGTATGTCAAGCAAGTCCACAGCATATTCCTTACAGTTGGATTGAAACCTGAAAGTGAAATGAGGTCACTACAATTACCCAGGCCATGCTGGTGCTATCTGCCAACTCAGGATCCCCCAAAAATCTTTCAGGAAAACCAAACCAAAAACTATCAAAAAAACCAAAACAAACAAACCCCCCAACAAACAAACAAAAGAAGCCAAATCAAAGACCCAAACCCAAAAAGTTGCACATTAAAAATCAAAACCAAACAAAAAAAAAAAACCAAAACTTGTTTCGAGATCAGTTTAGGTCTCAGATCAGATCTGTCCAGAGAGCTCCACAATTTCTATCCATTAATGGGGGGGAAAAAAAAAAAGTAAAAAAAAGTTAAAAAAAAAGTAAAAATCAGCAATTTGGAAAATATTTAAAGGAAATTTTTTGCACCAGAATAGCCTTCTGCTAATGCTCGCATGCGCACAGGGCTGGGAGGATCGGCTTCCTCTGGGCCAGGCCCATTGAAAAGTCACTTCTGCAATTGTTCTGTTGAAGACAGCAATAATGTGATGAAGACAGAGCAAGCAGCAGATGGCTGATGTGGTCACATTTCATAGTGTCATTTTCCAATCATATAGAGGGTATCCAAGGAGTTACATGGCATAGTCCAGTGTGCATTCAGTCAAGAGTAAGTTAAAGTCAACACTTACGTGTCAGATGAGATTCAAGTTTCATTAGCCCAAGAAGAAAATAAAGGTCTCCAACCTTAAGCATCCAGCAGACTTCACTTACAATACCAAAGCAAATTCACGGCAAGCATTGCTTCAAATAGTGAGACAGGAAAACCTTTAAATCAGGGCCAAACCAGACCCCATGTCCAAGAAAACACATTTGCCTGATATTTTGTTTTCCCCGTGGGCTAATTAAAAAAAAAAAATAAATAAATGAAATATATATACACTATCTGGGATTATAATGGCTCCCAATGCACCTACCTAACCACTGCACAAAAGATTTCACCATTGACATAATACTCTTGATATCCCAGACGTAGGAGTACATATCGTAAAGGATTGTCCTGTTGGCACAATTGGAGAGGCGAGTGAACATCCCCATGACCAAGCTGCACATCTCTTCAAACTTGGCTGCTCGGTTACGCCATTCTTCTATCTATGGATGGAGGCAAAAGATCCACAAGATCAAACACAGCCTTCTAGGGAGGAGAGATATGAAGGAAAACTATACAGTGCATGACTCCATTTTACCAGCAAGGACTACCCACACCACATGAGACTCACGGATATTCTCTATGGTTGTTAGAAGCGAGACGTACAGGGATCCCTGGTCAAATGCAAACATCAGACTGCCTTCACACCTAAATGGCACTACAGGACTTAAACCAGTAGATTCCACTGGAGGAATGAAAATTACTGACCTGTGGTTAGTTATACACTACCCTTCAAGTCCAAGGAAGCAGAACACCAATCTCTATTACAAACAACAGATAACATTTTTCAAGACTTTGATTTAAAAGGAGAGAAACAAGATTCACACTCACTTTTTCAGCATCTTTTCCTTTGCAATTAACACTGACAACACTGCTATTTGCTCTGAGCCACTGGAATTCTCTCAGCATCTGTGCACCTTTTGGCCCATGTTCATAAGGAAGGTAAAACAAGTCAGCAAGAAGCTGCAGGTCCTCTAATGTCACTGGTTCTACTGTGTAGAGAGGCTTTTCATTTGGCCCAGGCACAAATTGTTCTTTGTTAATTTGCTCATCAGTCTGCATAGGGGCAATGTCACTACCAGAGTCTTCCTGCATGGACATCTCTGGGGACTTTGATTCAACTATGCTCTCCTTATCAGTATCCATTGGCTTCAACTCCTCTGCCATCTTGGCTTCGGCAATATCTGTCAGTATCTGATTAGCATTCTTGTCTGCGTCATCCTGTTTTTCCACCACCGTGTCCATGGGTTCTTCATCAGATTGCTTCTTCTCTTCCTCCTTTACCAAGGCTGGTGACTCACTGCTCAGCGCTGCTCCCTGACTCATGATAGGTTCTTGGTAAACTGTGGTAACCACAGTTGCTGCATTTAAAGAGGATGTTGCCACCAGAGGCCCTACATCCCCTACAGTAGTTTTAGCACCACTGTGGGCCACTTGCCTACCTGAGAATAAGAAGAAACAAGTTTAGAATTTTCCATATGTGCCAATTAACATTCAAACCAGCAAATTCTGCAAATCATGGGTGATTCTGTTGCCACAGCATCTGATCAATCTGAACAATCCTTTTAGTCCTTTACCTGATCACTTGTCACTCTAATTCTAACTACTGACTTAATTTTTCAGGTTTCCCCTCCACATAACTGGTAAGCAAAAATAAAATGGGAGAAAAATTAGGGAAATTAGTTAATATTTATGTGCTGCCAGCAGCATTTCTGACATCAGAATAAAAAGCTCCCAAAGTTAACTATTTTTCCTCTGCACCAGCTGACTTGTTACAGGTGTATCTGGATTAAAGCACATTTTAAAATAAGAGAGTGATGCTTAAATATTTCAATTGCAACAATGTCTTTAATCTAGGGAAATGCAGGCATTCAAAACCTGACTAGACACCGTCTTGGGCAAACCGCTCTAACTGACCCTGCTGAGGAAGGTGATTAGATGAGGAAGTCTCAAGAGGTCCCCTTTTAACCTCAAGTATCCTGCAAAAATGGAGGGAGATGATGCCTTAATTATTACTCCTCACCCAGTGTTTTTGATGCAGTTGAGAGTTAGAAAGACTCAAAATCCTACAGCAGTTGAAAAGGGTAACTGCACCAGAGCACAGCTGGGAGGAGAAAATGTTCCTCCATTACTTCACCAGTTAGCAGAGAAGGGAACTCAGACTAACTGAAATCCACATTTAAGAAAAACCAGATTACACCTTAGATCCCAAGCTCCCATTGCTACAAGAAAGGTGTACAATGCTGGAAGGAACCCAGCTGGTTTCTGGAAACAGAAACTGAAGAGAAACAAAGCCATCTTACAACAAGTGGAAGAACAGGGACTCTTCTGGGCCAGAACTAATGCTTACAATAGTATAATGCCCACTTCAAAATCCTATTCTTTCAAGTCCCATGGAAGTCTAGTAACAACAGGGACTAGCAAGATCAAGACTTTCCTGTCTTTCATCAGAAGTGTCAAAGGCTCACACTTCAAAGTTGCTTCTGCTGGTCAGTCAGGGCACTACAGGCACACTGCAGAATGTCAAGCATTCTTGATTTGTTATTAAGGTTTCCCTAATTAGTAAGGCAGAAAATACTTCTGACTGAAAAGTATAACAATTGCCATCTACATGCAAGTACTGAGCATTTTATCCCATTTTTTCTACCAACCCGAGAACAACATCAAATCAGACTCACTGCTGTATTGCTGAGGTACCCCAAATTCCTGCAACCATTCTGTTAAGGCCAACTTCAGGGCCATTTGTGGGCTGTAGAGAACATCTGTTTCAATGTCTTCATCACTCCCCTCATTTTCCAGTTTAATCTGGATAGAAACTGTACTGTCTTCAGTATCAGCTACAGAGAAAAGTGACAAAGTTATCATGCAAGTTTCACTTAAAATCAATCAAAAAAATAAGTCATGTAAGACAAAGCATTCAAGCAATCTCTTAAGCCTCACTTCACACAGAGCATTACATCTTAATAAGGCAATATGGAAAACTATGGTCGCCATCAATGTCAACACAGAAACTATGCAGAAAGTAGACTTTCTGGCTTTTCTTCATTCAGTTTCTCTTAGATTTGTGCATTAGAACTGGTTTGCTGAGAGTGCTTTTTCACAGATACCTCTCAAGACTCCAGAAATTCTCTGATAGCACGTGCTACAGATACTTCCAAGAAAATCAATAATCTAGATGTTCATTATCTTTCAGGCAACTGCCATTCACTTCTGGGATAGAAAATGCTAGATCTTGAAAAGAAAAGATCTTGAAAAGAAAAAGCTGGTGAGAAAAGGCTAACACTTATGCATACTTACTCATTACCACATCTTTTCTCACTCCATTCATGTTAGACTTGTACCAGGTTGCAAGTGTGTGAATAGCAACATAGTTGGCTTCAAATTCACAGTTTGGATTGGTCAGAACTCCCTTTAGTCGAGGTATAAGTTCAGTTGACCGACCTTTGTAAGGCCCCAGAAAAAGCCTCTTTTGATCATAATCATTAGCATGAATGTTATCCCATATAACGGGTGCTCTCCTGATGATCTTAGAAACTTCTTCGATGGACTCTACTGGAATGTCTTTGGATACAACTTTCGGACCTAAGAAGGAAACAGCATAATCAGAGGCCTTTGCATTTACTTGAAGATTCAACCTCCAAGTAGCTGTACAGTTAATTTTACTAAATGTTAAGAAAAAAATAATTATTTTTGTAACACTATCAGTTAAAAAGAAAAAAACAAAAGAAATTAAAAAAAAAAGAAATATATTTACCTGTCCATAACACCTCGATGCCAGGGAGCAGCTTTTCTCCTACAGTCCGTAAATATGGTGACTGGGCAACATTTGGGTAACAGAAAGTTCCACAGTATTCTACACAGAAGAGAATGTCACTGTTAGTAAAAGGATGCACACCTGCGACATACACAGGTGTCCCACAAACACACTGAGAGAATAAGTACCATTTGAGAAGAGAAACAAATAAAATTAATGAAGAAAGGCCCAAAAGTCCAAAGCATAGATAAAAAGCACATGACGAATGATACTTAGCATAAAGATCAAAAAGAAAAGGCAGATAATTTATTTAAAATTACTCAAATATTAAAATAAAGAAAAAACGAATAAATTCATAAATAGAAGGGCAGGTTACAGCAGACAATACGCAAAAAACCCTAGAAAACCTAAGACTGATTATGAAATGCAAATACTTGAAAAAAGTAACACCAGAACATGTCTCTTTAAAGTTAAGTAGGAGTTCTGCAACAGAAACAAGCCACCATAGTGTAAAGGGATAAACAAATTAACACTGATGATAACACTGCTACTAAATTGAATTTCCCTTGCAACACTCCACACCTCTGAACACAGTGATTCTTGCTCCCTTACAATATTCTTAAAGGTATTAGAGGAAGCTTGCAATTGAAAAAAGAAATTACAGGACCCAAGTGCAAGTCACCTTATTTTTTAATAAATAAATAAAGCAGCTCAGTAACTAGTGAATGTGGGCAATCCTCTTAAAGCCAAGCACCACTGAGAGAAGCCAGCACAGACTGGGCTGTACCTCTATTATAAGCAAATTCTAAGAAACCAACAACCTGCCAGATCAAGAAGCAAAAAGATTATGGTATAAGTCAAACACAGATCTTCCTTTAACCTCATTTGCAGGTCAAACTTCTCAAACCATTCTTTGCTTGGCATTAAGCTTTTCAGAGATGTGTAGATCTGGCAAAAACTCTGTATATATTAGAATTACCTCAACCTTTCTTCATAACTCAATTTATTCAAACAGCCCCAAAATACTCCTTAACGCATTGATTACCATGAGATAACAGCCTCTCTCCTTTAAAGCTGAACTAAAGGATTCATCTCATTTTACCTGTAGGACAGAAAAGGAATGTGTCTGGTTCTCCCAGGTATTGATAAATTTCATTCGTGATCGAGACTTGAGCATGAGCAAAAGAACTGAAAACTTCTTTATCTGCTGCACACATGTTGTGATCAATATCATCAAACAGCAGTGCAAAAGATCTACAGCCAAACTGGGAAACCTAATACAAGAAAAGAAAAAAAAAAGGGATAATTTTGAATTTTAAAAATTATTTTATTTTTAATCAAACAATATTACTTTTAAATCTAACCTCTCTGAAAGGAAAAGCTACAGGTAAGGGGGAGAGAAGGTATGGGAGGTAAGACAGACTTTGGTATCTGTACATGATGAATTTCTGACCCACTGCTCTGCTTCTCTCAAACATAAGCCCCCTAAAGACCTGCAATCTATTTCGGTTTTAACAAATCAAGCCAATCTCTGTGGATAGACAGCAGGAAAAAAGCTAATTCTGTAATCGCTGTTGGACAAAGTAAAGGAGTCTATCAAGAGAACAAACATGACGTGTATGTCAGGTCTGCCTCCAAAGGCGCCTACTGTGGACAGGAGTTCTTGCTTTAGAAATGCATCTTGGCTTCAAGGTCCTAAAATAATCAGAAGATACGTTCCTAAGAACAGCCTTCAGAATCCAACACAAAATAATACTTTTTATTGGTATTGTGGATCATTTTTTTGTTTGGTTGGTTTTAAACTAAATGATCACTGGCCTCTTCTGCAATGCAACCTGAAAACATCCACTGGAATTGTTCAGAGGCATTCAAACTAATACTAGTGCTGAAAACATTCAAGAAGCTAGTGAAAAGCTGCAAGAGTGAGCCCTGAAACCGTGGTCAATTTGTGTCACACCTACCTGATCAAGCTTGCGTTTCAATGTGGATACCTCTTTAGGATTAGAGAAAGTGATGTCAAGTCCAGGAGAGATTGCATAAATGAACTCTATTTCATGTTCTCGTGCAGCTGATATTAGAGTCATCAGCTGCTCTGGAAATCAAATTCAAATAGTTCAGAAGGAGTCAACGATAAAACCAAACCTTCAGACATCTTTATAAGTAAATAACAAAAAATGCAGATGCCTCTTCTACACCATCACCACCACCAATAATATTTGCTGGAATTTCTTAAAACTAGCACAGCAAAAAGCATCAAATTGTTTGGAAGAGTTCTCAGAAATTATGCCAAAACTAATACAACAGCTGTCCTTGAAGTGTTATTTTCCATAGTAAAGTGATTTAAAGGTTGAAAAATCTCTATCTCAGCATTGTGAGACAAATGTGACTGCAGCCTGGCTTTACGGTATGCACATCAACAGTTCCAGAATTATTACTCACTTTTTCCACTTTTGTCACACATACTAAGAAAATTCAAAGTAGTAATTGCACCCTGCATGACACCGATTCACATGCTATACACATGACGGAAGCTCAGGCCACATCAAAAAGGTTTTTAACATCACTATGCAGAATTTCTTTTAGAAACAAATTTAAAATTTCACCTTCCATACAATGAATAATGTATGGAATTATTTTTTGGATATTTAACAATCTTTGGTGCTATTGGTAATTACCCTGCGGTATCCTTTAGATTGTATTTCTGCAGTGATTCAAAATGGCCTCCAAGAAGGATTACTTAATATTGAATGAGAATAATTTTTCCTTTGCCCAAGGAAAATTAATAATCCCCACAGGCTAATAAAACACTGCAGATCACATAAATGCCAGAGGTGGATAGAAAGCCTCACACCAGCCTGAACAGGTCTTATATTCTCACTAAAAATTCAGGAGCTGCTTGTCTAATTGACTTTCTGTTCACTGAGACAAGCACTTCATGAATCACATAAAAGAGTATGCTATTTGCTCACTGATCTTTTTCTTTTCTGAAGCAAATAATTTTTACTTCAAAATATGGCCCATATGTTCAAGAGCCAGAGAAATAATTTTGAGCAACCTTTTCCTGGAAAAAAGTAAATCTCAGAAGACAAAAGCCTGAAAAGCTGTTTCAGAAATCATCTGTAGAGTTACAATTAATATAGTTATAGTAAATCTCTGCTGGTACCAAAGCTCCACTGAATACATCTCCCAGGTATTAAGAAGAGGTCTCCACTCACCTTTGGAAATAGCTACTGTGATTAAACAGACATAAGCACACATAGCAATGACCAATTCATTCAGAGGTCTATTCACAGAAAACACAGAAGGCAAATAAAGGCAATTACCTGCTTCCTCCACAGAGTACATTTCTCGCCAGAACATCCTGTGCTTATAGTCATCCTTTGGAGCATACAGGTATGTATTTAGTCCCCACTTCTGAAGTCTGTGAACACAGAAAGAAAGCCTTCATTTGGGAACTAGGCTACAAATTCAGGAATTCTATGATTTACCTGATCCAATTAATTTTTCTTCATTGATCATTGCTCTTACACTATTCAGTCACAATAACTTTATGCACAACTGGCATTAGACAAATTCATTTTAGGCAGGATGGAAAGATGAATACAAGCCCCCAGTAATGTAGATATTAGGCAAAAGTTGTTCTAATTTAGCAGAGTAATTCTTTCCAGGCTTAAGTGGAAGATTATGATTATATTGCTATGGAATGTGCTGCAGTAAGAGGAAGCATGACTTGCCTTCTAAAAAGTTCTTTTCTCTGCTCCATAA
>JAOEHX010008468.1:0-14484 GCA_025448015.1 Bolborhynchus lineola
GGGATGTATAAGTGAAGATCCCTGGGGTTGTGTTGGGCAGGCAGGATGGCTGATGTGAGGTCTACCAATGTCCCATCCATTGCCACTGATGCCACAGCAATCACTCTCCATCTTCCTCCTAGCCCGGAGCTCCATTAGGTTCCAGGCAACCCTGTATCCATGTGCACCTAATCCACCCTGGGTGCAAAAAAAGAGGGGAGAAATAACGGGTGTGAAGTCCCTTCTGCAGCACCCAGGCAGTGTAAAAGGGCTCAGAGCATCAGTGGGACATTCTGGAGTTGGTAGGGATATACCATGGAGCAGAGGTAACCATGTGCTGGCAAATCCTGTTTTGGTTTGGCAGCAAAAATGAGGATGGTGTGAGAAAACCCAAACCTGAGTCCATCAGAATGCTCTATTTAACCTCAGCCAAGGTGTTTTGTGCCGGTTATCTTGGCTGTCAAAAAGCAGGGCAAGCTTCACAGCCCCTTCTCCTGCCAGCGCAGGAGGAAACCCACGTTATTTAACAATAGAAACCCCACTGATGTATTTTGTTTCAATAATTGGAGGATTTTTCCCTCTTTTCCCTGTTATATTTTATGCAGAGGCTGTTCGACGTGGTTCAGGTTGACAAATGGCCTCAGCTGCAGCTGAAGCACCCTTTGCTCTGAGGGATGCGCTGAGCAAACCACTGATGCCTGCAACAGGGGCATTGTCTGGAGTCCTCAGGGACCTTGTGAACAGCCCCAAATCCCAACTAAACCCAGCAAATCCTGCTTGGACACCATTTCTCACAGGGAAACTCTCACCCTTCTCCCAAAATCCAAGTGTGGGGTGGCTACACTCATGCTTATGCCTGGGATCCTCCTGTCCCCATCCCCGCTGCAGTGAAGTCCCCATAATGGATGCTGTGATTTGGGGTTCCCCAGATCACTAATGCTAATATTTTTCCTCTTGGCAAATGAAACCAGCGATGGGTGATTATTTTAATCCATGTTACCGGGGGGGAACACAGCAGCTTCTACATCTGGAAATGTAAAACATCATTAAGTACAGAAAAAGGGGTAAAAGTGAAGGGGGAGGGGGGGTATTGGCCCTGGGGTGGTAGAAAAGTGTTGGCTTGCTGGGAAGCCCCTTGGTTTTACTGCTACAGGCTGTAGTGGGAGATGTGACTTGTTATTCATAGAATAGTTTGTGTTGGAAGGGAGCTTAAAGCCCATCCAAGTCCAACCCCCTGCCATGGGCAGGGACACCTTCTACTGGATCAAGTTGCTCCAAGCTTGCTGTCACCCCCCTATAGTGGGGAGAGGGCAAAATGAATGAATGGCCCAAGGGATCAAATGGAGGCACTGATTGATTTTGGTGGGATGAGTGGGGAAATGGAAGCACGGGAAGTTAAAGGAACATCCCTGGGATGCTTTGGGGGGTTTGATGTTGTTGCTAACTCTAGTTCTTGGGTTGCAGCAGGAGCCGGAGCATCATCCGATGAGAAGGAGGAGACCTGAGAGAGAAGGCACACAGGAAGAACATGCTGGATTTCCACCGTGTCCCCCAAAAGGAGTTCCCCAAGTTTCACAGGTGCCAAGAGGAATTTCCCAGCGGCTCTTTAGCATCTCCAGGTGTCCCTTGACTGCTGGGCAAGGACATCGCTCCCTTTGGGGACACAGAGGTTGGAGGGGAGCAGCAGGGGCCAGGGGTCACCCAGGAGCAGCCCCTGCTGCCTGCTGCTGCGTAATTGGTTTCCTATTAATCTGGCTTTTTATTATTATTATTATTGTTATTATTATTAAACATCTCTCTTCTCCCAAATCATCTCAGAGCCGTGGCGAGGTCCTTGGTAATAGCTCCATAAATTTCAGCCATAAAAAGTAATGGAGGGAGACAAATGAGATAATTAGGAATAAATCTTGGCGAGGTCTCTATTCATCAACATCCCCCAGAACTGGCCAATATTCCAAATCATTAGCAAAGCCCGTAATTAACAAAGAGCCAAGGCTTCCAACATTAATAAAGCTCGCTCAACTCTATATTATCAGGTAGCGGCTGACGAATCAGCCCTGGTAATATTATGGCCTTTGTTAAAGATCTTTCTTTCTCTTTTTTAAAAGCTAAACCCCTGTGTCGTTTCTTTCCCCCCCACCTCTTCTCCTGCTTAATTTTAATTAGATTTTGCACATGCATCTGTAGAGGGCAAGTGAGGGGACAAAGGGACAGGGATTTCTCTTTTATACTTGGGGATACCGGCAAAAGAACAACCTGATTGAGTTTTCTTCTATCAGTTTTTCATCTTTCTCACTCTTTTTATTCATTGCTTCACACTTGGATGGTTTCTGGGGTTGCTGAGGAGTTTGTCTGTTCCCTGCCCACAGGGGGGAACACTCGCCTATGTGCCACCCGTGTCCTCCACGCTGGCGCTATGTCTGGGCAACGTAAAGAACCATTCCAAGGTGGGACAGATACAGAGCAGCTGCATTGGAGAAGCCCACTTTAACCCCAAGCGCACACAGGGTAATGTCCCATCAGCAAATGTACTGGTGCAGATGGGGATATTCCCAGATCTGATAGGGAAAAGGGAGAGGGTTGGGAAGGATGAATAACTCTGTGCTTTGGGCTTGCACTATCAGGGTCAGGCTGGACCTTAGGAAGCCTGCCCTTACCTCCAGCACTGGACCACATCCACACCTCCACATCTTCCTGAAGCCTCATCATCAGGTACTGTCACAAGTCAAACAAAGAACAATGATGCTACTGCTGGGCATCCGTTGGCATCACACCAGGTACCGGTGAATACAATAGCCCCTGGGAAAGGAGAACACAAGTGCTTGGTTAGGGACTCAGGCCATGTCTGAAGGCCATGCAGGAGGAAAGGTAGAAAACCAGGCCTGTGGCTCAGCAAAACATGGGTAAAAGGACGACCAACTCCCTCCAGTTTGGCTTCTCGGTCACCAGCTGGGAGGAGAGCCCCAAGGAGGCTGTGCCAGCGCCCACAGGCACAGGATGCTTATTCCTAGGAGAAAAAGGAATGAGATTCTATGTTGTTTCCTGGAGTTTCCTTCAGGGTTTAAGTGAGAATTTGTCATGGGGTGCAAAACTATTGTGAAAGGGGATTTTGTTCTGTCCCTGGCACATGCAATTCTGGTGGTGCTGTATTGAGCCATCATCAATAAGAACTTTTATGGGACATGAAATAATTCAGACAATAAAAAATAACCCCTTTATTGAAAAGAACTTGATGTAAACATAGAACTGAGGGGACATAAACCACAACAGGGAACAGCTCAGACTTTATGGATGTTGCTGTGTGGATGTTACATGCGCTCAGCAAGCACAGAGAAGGGACTGAGCCCCACCAAGCAGCCTCCTGCAAGGCTGCTCAAAGCTTTTAAAGCAGAGACCTGATCACGGGGCTGTTTGAGTGCTGTGGCCACAGTAGCTCCCACTTAGAACCAAGAAGTACTACCTGAGATTGAGGTATTTATGTCCACTCCTCCATGGGAAGTGTTTGAAGCAGGGACTGCTAAAGGGAAGCAAAGGCTGGTCCTGCCACCTGGTTCTGGATGGGGATGCAGTGAAGGGGCTCCTCTCAGCCCCAGTGCCATCTCTGCGGAGCCGGGAGCCTGGGAATTTGGGTACCGGAGTGGTAAGTGGCCAGACTTGCTCTGCACGCCAGGACAATGGGAATAATGGAAGCTGCAGTGTACACTGGGCTATTCTGACTGGAGGATACTGCATGGAGCCCCAAATATCTATTGCCTTGGAAGCCCTGGGACCAAGCTAACTGGGCAAAACAGCCCCTGTGCAGGGTGTGAGAGGCCATAGGGGTCTCTCTGGCCTTTCCAAAGGGTGGAAGTTTATAGGGAAGAGCAGAGGCAACAGCCACCATAGGAACCTCACCATCCCCATTCTCAGCACAACTGAAAGAAAGCAGTTTATTGTATCTTAAATGCTCCAGGGAGCCCTGGGACTTGGAGAAGAGCACAACCTCGATGGGAAGGAAAAGCTACTCAGTACAAAATGAGAGCAACAGGACTTCAGGGCAGAGCTATAGACACAAACAGGAGGATTCAGCCCCAAAATCACAGAAGCCCACTACCTTTTCAGCACAGCCCACACGAAGGGAGGGAATCAGTCAGACCTGAGCATCCCTTTTGCAGCCAATGCACCCTCTGACAGCTCTTTTAATCCTTTTTGCAACGATTTGTGGTTTGGCTCGGTGCTTTTAGGCTAGAAACTGCTTCAGATAGAGTTGTGCAGAACCTTTGCTGCTGCGATGGGCGTCTTCGGCTGTTGCTCAGAGGTGCAGATGCTGAGCACTTCTGCGGTAAAAATGGGATCTTTGCCTCTTGGTTTCCCACTCGAGGAACAAAAAAGAGGCTCAAGGCAGATTATTGTCCCTCAGGCAACTGGGCCCTGTGCGAGCGCGGTGCGAGGCTGAGGCGCCGGCCCATCCCTTCACTAGAGGGCAGCAGCATGCCAATGAAATTGCCTTAAATCGCTGCAATTTTGGATTAGCCCGGGGGAGCATCCAAAGAACTTCGAACCTTGGGCCATCCGGCGTCGTGCGGTGCTCGTGTGTGCGGGACAGGGCGCTGGAAGCCGAAGGGCCCTTGCGAGAGCGGCCAGGCTGGGTGCCAAGGGCGCCGGGGCTCCGGTGCCCCAGCTCCCGCGGGATGCAGGAGGGAGCTGCGGCTTCCAACATCTGGAATCCATTTCTGAGAGGCTTCGCTGCCCTGCAGATGTGTGGCAAAGGGAGAGCAGGTCCCTGGGAGCACAACTGGGAAGCCACTGCGGTAGCCCCGGCATTCGCCTTATTGCAGGGAGATAAAAGGTGGCTTGGAGGCAGCTGAGTCCTGAGCTCTGAGCAGGGTTTATGTTCCAAGAGCAATCTCCATGCTGCCAAAACCCTGAGTGAAATAACCCAGCCAGACACATCAGATACACATCATCCCTTTACAGCAGAGGCACCCAAGCAGGCAGAGACACTGCAGTGCAGGCACCCAGCAATGGTGATGATTCAGCACGCTTTAAAGAGCCTTAAATAAAGAAAACCCTTCATTGCCCATTGCCAGGAGCAGGCTCAGGCACTAATGAGCTTGGAAATCAATGGGGCTGGGGTGGAAATGGAGCTTGGACACTGCTGGCAGCCACCAGCATCCTTCCAGCATCAGCAGTGCCAGCAAATAATGAACATCAAATGGCAGCGCAGGGGGTGGCTCCTGGATTGCTGAGGGGCTGCTGAGCTCTGGCAATGGGCAGGAGGTTCAGTTTTCCACGGGAAACCCAGCCCAGGGAAACCCACCCACAGGGAAATGAAGCCCAGAGCCTGTGACAGCAGCGCAATGCAGGGAGTACCACTGGGGCCAGTATAGAAATACAGAGAACCAAAGGAATGGTCAAAAGTATCTATCTCTATCTATATATATGTAGGTATGTGTGTCACTATCTATATATGCCTACATATATGTGTGTGTACATACATATACAGTCATATGTGTGTATATACATAAGTCTATATGTCCATACAGTACGTATGCATGCATTTATACAGTCAGACTCTATAGCACACAGAGGAGTCTGTCTCATACACACACAGAGGAAATAGGAGTGCTTAGGTCATGCTGTATCTGTGCACAGAGGGGAGCAGGCTGCGTGTGAGCAGGAGCCCATAGGAGGCCCAGACTGTAAATAGGAGTGAATTAATGCCTGGGAGGTGAGTGTCTGTTTGCCCCGTCCCGCACGTGTGGACAACCTGGGCCAACTTTCCCTCCGGAGCAGGGACGAGCGCTTTGGAATGAAAAGGAAAACGGTGCCACTTTTTTCACTCTATAACTCACGGGGCTGCTCAGCGCTTTTCTGTGTGGGGTTAAAGGTAGGGCGGGATTTTTCTCCCCAAATATTCCTATTAATGGCTTTCAAATGTTGGCATCCCTGGCGGGCGCATGAGCTCGTGTGTGTGTGTGTTGGCTGCTGGCGCTGTCTCACACACAGCAAACTCCCCAGCTCCCAGATATTTAAGCTCACTCCATCTCCTCTCCAGTTTCAGCTGCATTTTTAAAGCAAACAACTCCCACTGACTGCAGCAGGAAATCACTATTTGGGTTTATGAGGCACCTCTTCCTGACGAGCCGCATGGAAAAGGCGCTGCCTGCTCTGCAAGGCAGGTATCCCTGAGCCGATGGGATGGCTCAGCCCTCGGCGTTGCACACCAGCCCTTGGCATTGCACACCAGCTTCTGGCACCATGCACCAGCCTCAGCATCGTGTGCCCAAGAGGGATGAGGTGACACTTGAAAGACACTCATGAAGTGGCTTTTGTTAGCAGGAGAAAAGGAGATTCTTGACCTGATGGGGTTCAAGATGGGGTTGGGGTTGGAACTAGATGACCTTGAGGTGCTTTCCAACCCTAACCTTTATATGGTCCAATGTTTCTTTATCAGCCTTATTGATGAAACACATGAAGGTGTTGAAGGCATAGAAATATTACTAAACCCAAAATGAAGTCACTCATTTTTCTTAGTGATGTTTCCTGGTTCAGGGCGCTGCTCAGCACACACAGAGGGCCCAGAACCCAGTGTGAGACTCACTGAGTGTAATTAACCCTGGTAATGGTGATGTACGGAAGCACAGTGCTGCTGGGCCAGGATCCGGCTTTCCCATGCCCCAGCCCAGGTGTGCCCGAGCTGTGCCTTCCCTGGGCGGCCAGACCACACACTGAGCCCACCACCAGCCCTTCTGAAGAGCTTCAGTCTCCCTCTTGTTTTCCTAACCTCTCCGACACTGGAAAAGTCCTCTGCTCCCCACATAACCCAATAGACCTCCTCCTTCCAGCCTGGAGTCCCGGCACCACTTGGGATGCAGAGCCCCCTTTGCCTGGAGCCCAGGGTGATGCTGAGCTCCAGGATGCTCTTGGACAAGGGAAAATACCCACTGAGGCAAGCTGGGGTCCATGATCTCCTACTCAAGCTGGGCTTGCACCTTGTTTCTCTGCCTTTGGGCAGAAGGCTGAAGGGTTGCATTGAGTGATGATCCCTGGATATACGTGCCTATGAGTATGTACAGACTGTCCCGCGCATCCTGGCTTTACCCTTTGTTGTGTCTCTTTAGGGGCAAAGCCCTCTCTGCTCAGATCTCTCTGCTCCTCCCCAGGAGAGGGTTAATCGGAGCGTTCCTGCATTTTCCCCCTCCAACTTGGTAGCAAGGCAGAGCAGGGATATACGGTCTCCGCTCGGGTCCCAGCCTCCGCGGCTGGCTGGAGGAGCCGGTGCTCTCAGGCACGTTGCCGTTTGGCAGCAAAACCCTCCTGCATTTGCCAATTGTGCACGGCTTCGGCTACGGCGGCGCTCAGGCAGCTCCTGCACCCCCTCCCCATGGGACACCGGAACTTTCTGTGTAATCTCTGCTGGCGACAGCAGCTCGGAGCTGCTCCCCCATCCCGCTCCCCACCGCTCCTGCCAAAGCCCCCTCCGCATGGAGCAAATGGGCCCATGTATGGGCCAGCAGCATCCCCATCGCTGGGGTGCGGGTCCCTTCTGCCTGGAGCGGAGCCGGGGTGGATTCTTCCTCCCTTGACTCGAAGGTTTTCGCTCCCTGTCTCTTGGGCAGTTGGCTTGAGGCCGCCTTGCAGACACCCCAACAGCTCTGAGGCACAAAGGACTCACACTGAGTGCTTGTGCTGCTCACGGTCGGGGTCAAAGACAAAATGAGCCCGGACCAGGTAATGTCAGACACGGAGGAGTGGGAAAAAATGATGCCTGCGGCCTCAAGCTGGTTTTTGGGGAAGGGTGAAAGCGAGGCGAGGAGCCGGAGGACCTGAAATGTTAATTCCTTCCAGCTGCTGTCAGGCTGGCAGGTTCTCAAAGGAAGTTTAATAGACTGCAGTTGTCTCCCCTCGGCCCGTCCCCCCATCGCAGCCCAGCAGACCCTGGGATTGCACGAGCCACTGCCTCTTCCAAGGCTTGCTTATAGCGCTTTCCCTTTGGCTCTGGAAGTGTTTTCTTGTCTGTGTGCACACACGCACGTGTGCAATGGCTTTCTCTACCCCTCCATCTCCAGCAAACCCTGCCCCTTGGATTGCAGTGAACTAGAGGGGACCATCGGGGTTTTGTGGGGCTGGGGCAGGGGACTGCATTGGCACTGAGGAGGAGGAGGAGGAGAAGGAGCCAGCTCCATGGGCCTCCTTGCTGGAGCGCGCCCCAGTCTGCCGTGTGAACTGGGAGGAAACAGGATGAAGAAAGTATTTGGAGTGGAAAATAAAAATCCTCTCTCTTGCTTTATTGATCGTGATTGTGGACAGAAATAGCTCAGGCTGCTGAAAGCATTCCCCGTTGGAGGAGCAGAGGCTGCTCGAACGTGGGGCTCATCCCATACAGCATCCTCCAGCAGCAAGAGGTGCCCAGACACCTCCTGGTGATGGGGCTGAGCCAGCCCTGGAGCCAGAGGGCTCCTCACCTGCCCACCACGGCTCCCGCATAGTTTCCAAGCTCTGTGTTGTACATCTTGCTGGCTACATCCCTAGACATGCTCAGCATGGGAGCCCGGCAGCACAGCCCCGGGAATGTGCAGCCCTGGCAGCCCATTAGCAATGAGACAATAAGTCATTAAGACACTCAATGTCCCATCCATAATTAATTGCATTGGACAACTGGGCTCATGCACTGCCTACCTGGGCAGGTAGGTGTGGGTCACTCCTGGGGGACCCCACCACCATGGAGCAGGGCTAGTTTAGCTGGCTGGTTCTTTTAAGGAATTTTAGCCTATTTCATGGAATTGTTTCACTTAAGGCAGCAAATAAGGGAAGTGAGGGCCCAGGGTGTCCAGTAAAGCCCAGGCTGTGGGGCCAGCATCCATGTGGGCACCGTGCTACAGCTCCCAGCTCTGAGAGGGCCATAAAAAACCAAGTGCTGGCAGGAGAGTAATTAGTTAAAACCCAGCACATGTGTTGTTAATTAATTCCCAGGCAGGAGGGTTTAACCCTTGCCTTTCCTGGTGGGTTGCAAGGTGGATGGCCAGCATCAGCTTGCATCCAGAGGAAGGCTTAAACTTTGATTTTCAAGCCCTTTCCAGGGACTTGTGTTGCTCTGGTCCATCCTTCCCTATGCTGCTCCGTCATTCCCTGCTCTGGTCCATTGCATTTTCTTCTGCTGCTGGTTGAGTTGCATTTGTTAGAAGCAGCCTAAAGTACATTTGTAGGTGTGAGTATCACATACATCCAGCAGCACATCGTGTGAAGAGCCCACCTCTGGTCCCTGTCTCCCCTTACCCATGAGTTTCAAGCTTCTGGGTGCTTGGGGGGTGCGTGACCCCCTTGCCATGCACACAAGCACACACAGCACAGCCCAACCAGCACACAGGGCCCTCCTGCACAGGGAAGCTGGGAATCTGGTCCTCATTAAGCGACTCCAGCATCGCTCCTCGTTGCGGCTGGTGGGGAGTGCAGCCCTGCCAGCTCCAGCCTCCCTAATTAGCAGCACAAGTGAGGCCAGGCTGGGGAAGGCCAGCGCCTCCATCCCTCCTTGCCAAGGATGCGAACACTTTGGAGCAGAGCCTGTGGAACAGCTCCCACCGACCCCGTGAGTGCCTGATGGGGCCCTGGTCCCATCCATCCCGGGATGGGCAGCGATGGGCATCTCACCCTGGAGGATAAACATCCTCATCCACCACCCCCCCAGGCACAGGGTGGAGGAAGGCTGCCTGCACAGCCTCTTCCTCTCCATGCACTGCTCCAAGTGCCTTTAGCTCACCACTAAAAATAGGAAGCAGGGCTGTGCAGCAGCCGGAGGGCAGGCAGCCCGGAGCCCAACCGGCCTCTGTCACCGTGACCAACTGACCCATTTGGCCTCACTTTTGAGGTATTTTTCCCTCCTTGTTCAACTTCAGCCCAGGCAGCAGCCTTGCTGGGACCCACAGCTATGGTGAGAGGGATATGAACCCATACCTGCATGGCACAGTTGGTCCCACATGCAGGGCTGGGAGGCAGCAGGGGCACTGAGGCATTCAGATCCCAAGGGATGCTGCAGCCGGCAATCAGCATCGTTTATTTCTCCCATGGGCATGTCCTGGCCCTGGGGATGCAGCAGCTCCTCTGGCTGCAGGGCACGTGGTGCAGCAGTTTGTCCTATGGCCACAGGCGCAGAGCACGACCTGGACCTGCTCCCCATTGAAGGACAGGGGTCCTCTTACATTTCCCAAAGCAGGAACACCCTGGGGCTGTCACTGAGCTGTCCCATGCATGTCCCTAAAGCCAAAGGAGCGCTGCAGCCTCCCCCCTGCCTGAAGCTGGGATCAGGAGAGGATGCAAGCACAGGGATGGAGGACACATGGTGCAGCTGCAGAGCATGTGATGGGGCAGCCTTTGGGCAGAAATGAAGAAAGACCTTTATTTACAGTAACAAACCAGAGGGGGGAAATAAAACACCGTGACACTTCCCTCCCCTTCTCCCCAGCCCTTCAATGGGGCCTTTCCCAAACCCTTCCAGCCACCAGCCCTGGCCCCTGGCTGTCCAGATGCAACCAACAAGTGCTGGGGGTCACTCGGCACCAACCAAACCCCCTTGGCCCACCACCCCCGAGACACAGCAGCATCTCAGCACGGCTCCAGGATCTCCCGAAGCCCCTGGCTGCAGGGACCAGCAAAGGGGAAGCTGCTGTTGATGGGGAGCAGATGGAGTGTATTGCACTGAGCTGCAATCTCAGCCCCAAGGAGGGGCAAGGGCTGGCAGGATGCGTCCAATGGCACCGGGGCCATAGCCTAACCATGGGCATTCAGCACCTCCTGGTGCCTCGTGGGGAGCAAGGCTCTGTTCTGGAGGTGTCCCTGTGGGGAGGATGCTCTATGCCACCCCATGTAGCACACCCAGAGCACTGTCCTGGAGCAGCCCCGGGGGGTGGCAGCAGGACACACTGTCCCCAGTGCCAGGGGCTCTGCGGGGTGGGTGCTCCTGTCTTGGCTCAGGTGGCAGGAGGCTCCATTGACCCCCACGAACCAGCCCAGTGCAGGGAAGAGGTAGAGCGTGATGGGCCCCCGGCCATCCCCGGAGCCCCCTGGCCCTATGGATTCACCCTTCCCTAGGCAGGGCCCGAGCCCGGCTCACCAGCTCCAAGGATGAGGTTTGCAATGGGGGTACCGCTCTCCTCCATCACTCAGCAGTTCACACCGGCGCAGGGAGAGGATGGGACCCTCCTTGGCAGCTAAAGGAGAGCCCGGGGAGGGACCAACTCCTGGTGTGTCCCCCCCCCGGCGGCTGCAGCGCCTCAGGAGGAGAAGCAGAGCCCGCAGCACTCCATGCAGATCTCCAGGCAGTCGGCAGACTCGCAGCAGGCGTCGATGATGCCGCAGTCCATGTCGCAGGGCAGGTCGCAGTCCGCGCACTCGCCCGAATTGCAGCAGCAGCAGCAGATGCAGGAGTCCTCGGAGGTGCAGGAGCCGCACGTGGCGCAGTCCAGCACGATGTTGCAGAGGGTCAGGAACTCGCAGAAGAGGCACGAGAGGATGCAGTGGACACAGCAGTCTGCAAAGGAAGGGACAGAGAGGGAGCAGGGGGGATGGGAAGGGGATACAGCATCCAGCACAGTGGATGCTCAGCTCTGGAAGGGTGGAAAGTCTCCCTCAGGAATTAATGGAAGGGATGAGGAAGAGGGGCTGGGAAGCAGGCAGTGCTCCAGGGACCTCCCCTCAACACCCACGGACTTGCCCAGACTCCAAGGGAGACCAGCTATGGAGGGCAGGAGACCACCCTGCTCTGCAGAAGGCTGCCAGGAAGGCAGCCCCAGGGGTCTCAGTGGGATGGAAGGATGCTTCATGAGACATCCCAAGAGGGATGCAGGGCCAGAAGAGAAAGAACATCTGTAAAGTCCCCTATCCCATGGCGGGGAGAGCTGGTACCTTCTTGTGCCTCAATAGGGATGTGAGAAGAGGCAGACTTGGAGCTGCCCTTGCTCTTCTTGCTGCTCTGGCTGTTGATGGAGTGGTGCGACTGCAGCTTTCGGTGAGGCTTCTGGGTGCTGGGCAGGGGACGGAAGATCCCGTTCCCGGTCTCCCCATTGGCACCGCCTGGATCCGGCCCCCGTCCAGCACCGTTCTGAAGCAGGCGGGTGCTGGGGGCCTGCGGGGCTGCTCGTACCTGGGGCTGGCCTGGAGGGAGAACAGGATGTTACCCCCAGCCCCTGGCAGTGCTTCATGTGCCTGATCCTCTGCCATGGCTGGGAAGAAGTGATGCTGACATAGGAACTGTCCAAGGAGATGAAAATGGAGTAGGAAATGCAGAAGAGATGGCTGGAGGGTAGGAGAAAGAGGCTCCAGAGAGAGGAAGGGATGAAAAAAGAGCAGGAGATAAAGACTTGTTGTGAAGGACATCCTACAACTGCCAAAACTCAGCAGATGACTTGGAGGAGGTCTCCTGGGGTCCAAGTGCTGCTGGACCCTGGGAGGAATGAAGCAGGAGGGATGGAGCCACCGAGGCCAACCAGAGTGGGCACAGAGGCACATCAAGGCACACTCGCCTTGTGCTGAGTGGGTAAGTGAAGAGCCTGTGGCTGCTTCCAGCTGAGAACCACCCCCGTGGCCAAGCCACCATCCCACAAGCCCTGGGCACTGCGCTGCTGGATGCAGCTCCTGGCCATCCCCATCACCCGCATGCAGCCAGGGAGGATGAAGCACCACCAGAGAGCCAGGCTGCTCCTTTCCCCAGCACTGCATGAATTGGCCACTTCACTAAAGGTCTCCCCAGCCTCTGGCTGAACTTCTCTGCAGGAGGAGGAAAATAACCATCTGCAGTGTCTGCGCCTCCCTCCAGCCCTCAATCACTGCAGTGGCCTTCTCCCTGCATCCGAGTGATGGAGACGACTGGGAACCCAGCACCAGGAGGGGGTTTCAGCATCCAACCCCTGTGCAGCAACACCAATGGAAGCCAGAAATAAAACCTCTCTTGATGGTGCTTTGGCCAAACTTTGCTTTTCCTTTCCTGCAGCAGTAAACAAGGGATGATTCAGGCTGGAGGCTCGAGGGCAAAGGCACCTCCAGCTGCTGGGAACAGGAGCTGATTTCTGGGCAAGGGTGGCCATGGGGCACGGGGGGGTGGTGGAGGGAACGCAGACGGTCCCTTGCTGGTGAAAATAGAATAGATGGAGGTTAAGAAAACACAAGTGCCTGCACCCAGCGCCCGGCTCGGCCAGACCCAGCGGGGCTCCGACCGCGGAGGGAGGTTTAACCGAGTGCCTGGGGGAGCCGTGTGTGCTGGGAAAGGGGCTTAAAATAACTGGAGCTGAGTGGGAAGAGCAGGAGGGCAGAGGAGAGAAATGGAAAACAGGTCTTGGGTAAAATGGGACGTGTTCCCCCCAAAAAGAACCTCATGGAGTGGTGGCTTCCCATGTGTCCTTCTCCAGTGCCCTCATCCCGCCGTGTCCAAGCGTGCGCACCGAACCGGGTTGGATGGTGCCTTTCCAGAGCCACATGGGCAGGACCTGAGCTCCCAGGGACACCCATTTGGTGTCTGATGGCACCAAATCCCCTGTGGCTCCCAGCACTGATCTCTCCAGGGGGTGCAGCAGCACACAATACACTTGTTTGGCATTCTCCATTTCGCTGCATTCCTCAAATTAAATTGCTTGTGAACCATAATCATGCTCCAGCTCCAGTGAGTGGCAATGGAAGGCAGCGGATAATCCCCCCCTAAGGAAAAATAGATTCCATTCTTTCGGAGCACCTCCAGCTCACAGGAACCCAAAGCTCCAAATAAGACATCTTCAACCCCAGCCTTAGGTGGAGTGGTAACACGGCTGTTGGGGCAGGAGTGGGGGACTAGCCCACCCGATGGCTCCCATTGCATCCACCCACCCAGCACCAGGGTGGGAAACCAGAGGGAATGCCTATGCCTTTGGTCTTCAACAGCCAAACACCTCCTGGACCTTCACTTTGTATTTCACACCCAAGGTGATGCTCCCAGCACAGTCCCGGTGCTGGGTCAGCTCAGGCCCGTATGGCAACATCACCAGGGCTCAGTGGACAGACACCCGGACTGCAGCAGTCCTCATCCCACTGGGACCCCCATCCTGGCCATCAGCGCTGCCCAAGGTTGTCACCCCTTGCACAAACTGAACATTGTGGCTGCCTGAGCAGAGCCTGAAACTGAACACTCAGAGCCTTAAACCCGCAATCCCCACTTGGGATGCTCCTGAGCTGCTGCAGGACTGAACTGTGGCTGGCTTCAGCCAGCAGCACTGAGCCCCAGGGGAGCTCATCCTGGCACAACTGGTGATGGATGTGACCCTACACCAAACAGCCCTTTGCTGCCAGCTCCCTCCTGACCCTGCATGAAAATGTCCCTTTCACCTTCCCGTGGAGGAGCCTGACTGTGCTCCCCAGGTACTGCCAAAGCAGGGGATTTACCCTCCACAAGTGATTGTGTCCCCCACAGCAGCAGCAGGAGGCACTGTGAGGAGCAGGTCGCAAAGCAAGGGATGCTCCATGGGGAGCTGAACCTCATTTCCCAGGAAGAGGGGACTTTTCCTG